>JABUQX010108117.1:0-39250 GCA_015478945.1 Trachelipus rathkii | reverse complement strand
AAGAAAGAAGAGAGGATGGAAGAGTTTATAAACAATGCCAAGATAGAGAGAAAAAGTATAGAAAAGAAACAAAAAAAAAGAAGAGATATTAAAATAAAAGAAACAAGAGACAGAGAGAGAGAGGAAAGAGAGGAGAGAGGGACGAGAGAGAGAGGGAGAGAGGCGGAGAGCTACGTTGGATGAGATGAGAGACGGAGGGAAGATGAGAGAACCGATGTGAGAGGAGAGTGGAAGAGGAGGAAGGAGAGAGAGAGACGCGGTAGATCCTGTGACGAGATGAAGGGGGAAAGAGAGCCTTATGAAGTCATGAATCGCAGAAGGGTAGTAACGTGATGATCGACTTGACTGAGTAGGGTGACGAGAGCATGAGAGAGAGAGAAGAGAGAGAAGAAGAAGAGAAAGAGAAGGAGAGAGAGGTAGAGGGAGAAGACTGATTAGACGAATGGCTGATAGGAGAGGAGGACGAGACCAGAGACCGATGAGAATGGAGGGCGAGTACTAGCACGAGAGGGAGGAGGAGAACGAAGAGACAAGCAAGGAAGAGAGACGAGATAGAGTGAGCGGGAGAGATAAGAGGAGGACTGCCGATGGAAGAGAAGAGGAGGAGAGAGAGAAGAGAGAGAGAGAGAGATGAGAGACGAGAGAAGAGCAGAGAGAGAGAGAGACGAGAAGCAGGGAGAGAGACGAGATGACGAGAAAGAGAGATATAGAGGAGAGAGAAGATGAGAGAGAGAGAAGAGAGAGAGAAGATAAAGAGCGCGAAGAAGAGCGAGAGAGAGAGAGAGAGAGAGAGAGACAGAGATGAAAACAAGAGGAGAGAGAGAAGAAGAGAGAGAATAGAGAGAAGAGAAAGAAGTCAGGAGATGAATGAGGAGAGAGAGAGAAAAGATCGAGAGAGAGAGACTGACGAGTGAGAAGAGATGATGAGAAGAGAGAGAGAGAGAGAGGAGAGATGAGAGAGAGAGAGAGAGAGAGAGAGAGAAGAGAGCAGAGAGAGAGAGAGAGAGGAGAGAGAGAGAGAGAGAGAGAGAGGAGGAGAGAGAGAGGAGAGAGAGAGTGTAGGAGAGAGAGAGACGAGAGGACGAGGAGAGGAGACGAGAGGAGAGAGAGAGAGAGACGAGAGAGAGAGGAGAGAGAGAGAGAGAGAGAGAGAGAAAGAGGAGGAGAATGAGAGAGAGGAGAGAAGAGAGAGAGAGGGCCGGATATTCAGCAACTATCCGGTATCCGGCCTATCCGGCCACGTTTTTGACTATCCGGTATCCGGCCGAACCGGATAATTACTTCTCTAGTAGGTTCTTCCTCGTTTGGGGAATAATACTCTTAAATAATTTGAAAAATTATATAATTATATATTATATATATATATATTATTTATATATTATATATAGTATTATACTTATATAGTATATATATATATATATATATTATATATATATATATTATGATTATATTATATATTATATATATATAATATAATTATATTTTTTAGAATTTCGATGTTGGGTACCAATGTAATATTATTTTTTATTCATCAGTTATGTTGACTGTACAATACAATTTATTCTGAAATTTGGTGTTGACACGTTTCATAAATTATATTTGCCCAAATGCGGGTAAAATTAAAATATAAATATATTTAAAAAATATTAAAAAATGTATGATAACAAAACATAGTATATTTATAATGGAAGTAAGCTACCAAGACACATGTAAATGCAATTTTTACCACCACAATTTTATTCTCACGTTTAAGTATTGTTAATACCTAAATAGTAAGTACCCAACTGCTTTATATTTAACGTGTCTTAAGCATGCTGTAAATTATTACCAGTATATTATGCGCGCGTTCTCAGAAATTTACTAATTAAAAAAAGCTGGAGTTTAGGCTCCCAAAATGTTTACCGCCTTCAGTGATAAAAATACAAACCAGAACAAATGTCAGGCACAAAAACTTGATAAAATGCAATGGTGGAAATAAATATACGTCTGCATAGAAAAAGGGGGTGCACACGAATAAATGGTCAATACGATTAACTTTATAAGACATCGAGAAACTACAATATTATCGATATTGAGAATCAGTCGATTAATAGTAACACTCAATATCATTTCTAATATTGATAAATTTACATCAGAAATAAAAGATGTTTAAAAAAAAAAAAACTTTGCAAAACAAAAAAAAAAGAAAAAAACACCACATTGGTTCGGGTTGTGCTTGTCAGACGACAAAGATGGCAAGTGTGTAAAATTATGGACCTTAAATTTTGCCATTTCCCTGAACTCACACATTTTTTTGGTAGTCATCTAATTGCGGAATGATATAGCCATTCCGGCTAACTGCAATTCACAACATTTTTCAAATTATCAATCGCAATTCCAATTCCTCAATTTATTTTGCGTATTCCGCAATGCGGGAATTGACCGAACGCCACCTCTGAGTATATTACTTATATATATAATATATATATTAATATATATATATAGCTATATATAGTATATATATATATATATATATATATATTATATTATAATATATATATATATAATTATATATGATATATAATATACTATAGTCAGACTTCCAGATTATCATGGTCCCATGTATGTAAAAAAGCTATGTAGCTACTTAAAAACTGAATACCCATTTTTAAATCAGCGCATATCTGTAAATGGAGCGGAAAAGAAGCAAGAATAAAATAAAGGTGCGAAAAAAATAGTATCAATAATAATAAATAAGTTTCAATGTACGATAATCTCTCGTTCCCCCAAATTTTTCACGTTTCCCCATCAGAGAAATTTTCTTTTCAAGTTGATGAATCTACAACACAACACACACAACACACACTATGATAGGTAGATGTTCTAGAGAAATTAATTTTTTTGGTGACGCTAAAGCTAACCTTAATTGCAAATTTTAATTTTTCTTTTAATTTAACTTTAATTTTATTTTTTATTTTTACTTTTTGCCATTATTTTAGTTTCCTAAAGATTGAAAATATATAAAGAAACGTTTATTTTATGGTATTCATGTTAGAATAAAGTTTGGAAACGTACGATTATAAAATTTTTTGGAGTTATTTATTAAATAATAATTATTAAAATTTTTTTTTTTGTTCTTGAATTACAGTGTATGCTGAATTCAAAAATGCATCAGTTTTTATGAAGATAGGAGGGTTTTTTTGTTTAGATACCAGGGGCATCTATCGCGAGACTGGCCATATATAATATATTATAATATATATATATATATTATATATATATACATATATATATAATATAATATATTATATATATATAATATAATATATATATATATAATATTTATATTATATTATATATATCCGAGATAGCGTCGGGCGGTGACTTGGGCCACTATTAGTATAACTTCGGGTCTCCCCCTTTCCCCTACATACTTTTTGGTTTTTTTTTTTTCTGAAATCAAGGCCTATAGTAGGTCATAAGCAAACAAAAAATAATAATGTAATCTAATAATCATAGTTTTATTAACGTTTAAATAAAGCCTCATTTAGAATCACCTTGAAGGGGTGAATCGGACCACCTTGTTTTTCGTATTTTACGTATTCTGTTAAAGTCCTCTTTTAGTATAAAATTTCAATTTTATTATTTTAATTTTTTACTATAATATAGTTCAATTGTTATATATATTAAAATTAGTAATAACTAATAAGTAATTAAAATTTCAATAATGATAAATAAAATAAGAATAAAAATGTTACGGTGGCCCAATTCACCACGATCATGGGACTAATTTGACTCGATTTGACAAATATTTTCCATAAAATAAAATATTCTATTTGATTTATTACGTGACACAAGTAAATATTTAACGTATATGTTAATGGCTATACGTAATTAAAAATTTCAATAATATAGCTACATAAAATAAGAATAAACAATGGGCGCCCAAATTCACTCCCATCTCACATTTTTCAAGTGAGGAGGGAGGGGGTGAATCGGGCCAAGTTAGGGCCCAGCGATTTAACCACTATGCACTGTTTGGAACAAAAATTTACTTTGCCAAGTTAGAGCTAACATACTACACTGCAAACACTGAAAAAAATAATTAAACATCTGTCCATAACTATTTCATTTTATAACAATGTTTAAAAAAAAACTCGCCTTTTTCAAATGTGAAATTCTATATAAGGACATTTTATACACTAATTATTATATTTTTTTAAAAATTAAAAACTCTTCTAGAATTAGAGATATTTAAGTAATGATTTTGCAAGTATGACGCATAAGCACATAAAAATAATTTTTTTATTGCCATATTAAATCCTTACCAACTTGAGCATCATGAATCCTATATTTATCCGGCTAATTCACTATCGGATATCCCGTTAATAGGAGAGAGAGAGAGAAAATTTTTAAAATATACTCTTTTCAATCATAATCTCTCATCATCTCACTCTCGTTCAAATTCAGTAATCGTCCCCATCACTAGATATTTTATATTAGTTTCAAGAGGTAATCTGTTCGGTCTTAAATAGGAATTTGATCAGGATCTTTTACTACGTTTTAACTCATTTTGCCTTTCTACATTATTCCTTTGTTGTCTAGGATGCTCTTAACCTGGAGTCATTCTTCCTTTCCCGAGAATAATTTACGATTGACAAGTCACTGGTTTGCTGTCATGGAATGTTAAGGGAAAGTGTGGAAGGGTGTGTGACTGAGCCAAGATTTCTTGGAAATTTCTGGGTGGGGGGTTTTTTTTCGCTGAGGGGGATTCTGCCGCGGTCCAGATAACTGTTTAAACAGAGGTTGGCACGTATCCGAATGGCAAGGGTGTTATGTGGGTGTTTCAGAAAATCAGGTCATGAGTGTGGAGTTCCCCGAAGTGGTGTAAGATTACGTTAGGGAACCAGAGTTGAATGCTTGATTGGATGATCGGAATGAAACCATCGGGAGAAGGAGGGTAACAAAACAGGAAAGTTGTCAGAGGGAGGGTTTCATTAAGATGAGCGAGGCCACCTTTGGCTTTGGGGGTGAGATAACATGTAACTTTCGGAATTCAGAGCAGTGTTCTACGAGCGGTGATGCGAGGGGAAATCAGCCGGAATATTTCCCGGGAATCCGGAACGTTAAAAAAACTTTCGCATAGTCTCACAAATGACGATGTGTTGTTTCTGCAGGCGGTTTCGTTGTCTCCGCATGAATGTGTTTAGAATTCTAGGCGAAGAGGTTCAGGGCAGTCACGTTTCGGGCGGTAGTTTGGATGATGTCAGTGTGTGAGTCTAGGGAGGAGTCATTCACGTTTGAATGTGTTCATGTTGAAGGAGGGATGGCAGTTCAGGGTGTTCGTGGCATAAGGAAATGGATGATGTGATTAAGATCCGTCTTGGGGTGCCTGCAGAGTCGCGGTAGGTTCCGGAATCGTTGCAGCGTTTCGAGTCGGAATGGGCAAGGCCGAATCGGAGAGCTGGAAGGTCGACACTAGGGAATTGAAGTCATGAGCCCAAAGGTCATGGCATTGGGTACGATTGGTAGAGGAGAGTCGGGAGTTTCTGGAGACACCACGATTGGAGCTCGCAACAACGGAACCGTGACGATGGACTCAAAAAGAATCGGCGAAATGGAGTTGGAAATCGAACGTCGAGAAGTGACGACATCGTGACATCAGCAGTCTGGGAGAAGCCAGAAGCGTTGGAGTCAAAAATCGGAGTCGGGAGGACCGAAGTTATAGTATCCGAATCGGGAGAATCGGGATTATCGGAGTTAACTATTGGAGTCGTGACATCGGAGTCGGGAAAATCGGAGTCGTTAGAGTCTGGAGTCGAGCTGAATTATGGAACTTTCGGGCGGTGGTTGCCGGGTGGTGAGTCATAGTGTGAGTCATTGTCTTGTTTCCTAATCATTGGTCTTATTTATTTCTCAGTTGATTATGGTCATGACATTTTTTTATGGTATTGGTTATTTATGCATTTGTATATTCTTTTTTCATTGGGCTGATGAGTTTTCTTGCTTGGTCATCTTGTTATGTCTTACTGATGCTTTATAGTGTTGTCTTTCATGAAGTGTTGCTTTTTTTTATGTGCCTTGCGTTTCTGATGGTTATATTTTTTCCCCTGCTTCTTTTCCCGTGAGGGTTGCTGTATAGTTTTGCTTCTCCGCGTGTTGGGCGTCGCTGACCTTAAGTCAATGATATGGTTTGCTGATGCTTTATATTGTTTTTTTTTTTCATGAAGTGCTGTTTTGTTTTATTGCTTTGTGTCCCCGATGGGTATATATTTTTTGTTTTTGCGTGTTCTCCCATGAGTGTTGCTATATGGTTTTGTTTGTCAACGTGTTGGTTGTCGCTGACCTTAAGTCAATGGTTCCGTTTTTTTCCCTTGTTATCGCTTTTTTGATTGGCCAAGTTACTAAGGTTTCATGTTTTCATGTTTTTAATAAAGTCCAGTGGTGTCTTTTCAGGGATGTCCTCCGTCATTGGTGAAGCGAAGACTGCAGCCGGAATGGAAGGAACAACGGGCCCATCCTGTTTTTTTTTTAGACCCACCAGGAGGTGGCGCAAATCCCGACGGAGGGGCGGATCGAGCTTTTTCAAGGGCCCTCCTCGCCGCGGAATTAACAAAGTAAAATTAATGATGGTATTAGTAGCGAGAGCGTGTGGTGGCCTTCCTTGGCCGCCACCTTTACCACCATCCGTGGCGGACCCATTTATTAGCAACGATGGAGTACCGTTGCAAGAACCATGAAGTCTGGAATTGCCGCGTGCTCAGATGCCATTATTGAAAAATATGATTGTTATGATTTTTATGTATTGTAAAATTATGTAAATTGTTTTGAAAAAAAAAAAAATGAAAGCTACCAATGAATGAAATGAATGAAAATGAAAGCTCTTTAACAAAAAAAAAAATAAATAAATAAATAAATAAATTAATTATTATGCCCTTGATTGTTTCTTGTTTTTATTGTTATGTACAGTTATCTTATGTTCTATGATGGTGAGGTTCCTTAAGAACATGATGATCTGGTGAATATGATGGAGAATGTAGGGTTAAGGAATATTCGGTTGTGATCTTGGCTTAGTAGAGATATTATTACTATTGGGTGATCAATTTGTAAGTATTTGTGGGAATTTAGTTGTTTTTATTCTCTAATGCTTATTTATTATTATTATTATTTTTATTATGTAGATTATTATTATATTATTATATGTCATCTTGATTACTTTTTCATTTAGTGTAGGGCTCATTCACTATTTAGAAAGTTCCTGTTTATCCCCTAGAATTTAAGAGTAGGATAAATATTAATGCAACGTGAATGTGAGCGGCATGAAACTGTAAGCCTTGGACTAAAAGAGAAAGAGCGCTGAGTTAGACTGAACAAAGTAATGAAGTTAGGACAGCACAGTAGAGAAAACCGTGGAGGTCAGTTTCCACTCCTCTGCGGTAAGGTTGAAACTAGGGGACGCGTTTTATTTAAGAAGTGATTAGGTTAGGACAATGGGTGTTAATGAGTCTTTTACTTGTTTGTTGCAGGTGGGAATTATCCAGGATATTCTGCAAAGCTTTATTTCCGGATTCTGCAACTATTACGAGGCTTCTCTGGAAACAAACTACTTAAGGGGCATCTTTGAAAACTGTTAAGGATCTCGCAAACCACCGAAGAAACCGTCCAAAATTTGGAAGAACCGAGGTGGCGTGCATTACGCCTAACTTTCGCAAGTTAAAATTGCCGCAGGAACGGAAAAACGTGAACATTCATCCCACAAAATTGGGCAACGAGAAGTGGAAGCAGAGTATATCCGACGTCGCCATGTTAAAGAGAGACCGGGCAATATCGCAGTCTGGGTCTGGTGCACCAGGGAAGTTGGGTGACATCTTGGGTGTGGCATGTGCAGGGGTATCACTGGCACTTCCATCTTTGTTGTAACACTTGTTTATTGCTCTTTAAGCGTTTAATTCCCCGCAAATTAGCGGTTCTTATTGTGAAGTTAACAGTTGGTATTGAATTGGAATTATAGTCTTAAATTGAGTTTGTTTCTTATTTTCCCCAGTAGTGTCGAGGTCTGGTTATAAGAGGCGTGATCATAGTAAAGGGAACATCTATTTTAGCGACTTACCGTGTTGGTTAAACTTTCCGGCGCCCACCGCCGTGAAAACCATTAATAAGAGTTGCCCTTGCCAGGGAGACAGGCGCGGCCGGTCGAGTGGATTTACTGAGTCAGTGACCCCGGTCCGGGCGTTTAGATCCACGGGGACATCCCCGAGAGGTTGCCCTTGCAAAGGGAAACAGGCGGTCGAGCGAAGTTGGGCTGGAGAAGGACCCACGCCGGGCTCACCGGAGTCGGGAAGGAGAAAATCCAGGTAGTGCTTCATTCCCGTAAGGGACAGTCGGGAACGGGAAGGGAACGGACAAAACCCACGTCCGTTTTAGAAGAGTCGGGCGGTAGGAAAAATCCACCGAGGTGCTTCACTCCCGTAGGGATCGGAATCGGGAGAACGGGAAAAGGATTGTCTGTCAAAGGTTGGTGTCAAAAGGGAGCATAGTCACCGCGGGCCAACGAGCATAGTCCGATACTATATCAGATCGAACCTCAGTGTTAGCTGTAGCGGGTGGCGGGAGTAACACGTTGGAGCTTCACTAACGAACTAACGGGAGGCTTAGAAACCCTCCGCCTCGCTATCCGCGGCAGCTGCGAAGGTTGCTGTGTCGGATTCGCCACAATTTCATTATATTTTATGTTAATTACTGGTTTATGTTTCCTTAAGAGCAATGATTCCCTGACGGTGCAATTCAAAAATCTTCTCTCTTATTATGATGGCAGGAGGCCTTCTTTATACTGTTATCGGTTTTTGTGGTGTTCTTCTTTAATATGATGAAATATTTTACTCCTTAATACTATAGGGCTGCAACATTCTCATATACTTTGGCATAGCCACAACAAGATCGCCTCAACATCATAATAATAATAATAATCAATAATAATAAAATAATAAAATAGATAATGATATAATAACTAATATAATAATAATTAATAATAATATAATAATAATAATAATATAATAATAGATAATAATTAATATATATACATAATAATAATAATATATAATAATATGAATTAATTAATAATAATTATTTTATTGATTATTATATTAATTATATTATTATTATTATTTTATTATTATATTATTATTATTATTATATTATTATTATTAATATAATAATAATAATAATAATAATAATAATAATAATAATAATTAATAATATAAAATAATAATAATAATATATAATAATAAAATAATGAAAATAATGAAAATAATTAAAATAATTAATAATAATAATAATAATAATAATAATAATAATAATAATAATAATAATAATAAAATAAAAAATAATAATAATTAATAATAATAATAATAATAATTAATTATATATTATTATTCATATATAAGATAGGTATAGAAAAACATTAAACAAATGTCTTATAGTGTACCATACATAAAAAAAAAAAATTATTATTGAAAAACATAAAAAGAGCCCTATCTAATATAAGTTTATACTGACCGGTTTTCCCCCCGAAAGTGAAAACACTTAATACCTTTTAAATAAGCTTCAATAACTTTTCTAATTTTTCTACATGGAAAATGTTATAAAAATAGACTTCCCAATATGCATCCAAATCAAAATTCTGATATCTTAATTCTATACGAATTCACCAGATCGTACGAAATTGTTTTTTCAATTAAAAACAAAAAAATTATCAAAGAATGGGAGGAAATTTTTGATTGTAGTGTAATTATATAACTTAAATTTTATATATGGTTAAAATATATTTCTATTTACTATATCAACCCCGGCTTTCTCATTGAAAAAGTTTTTAGTCAGAATATTAAAATTTAAAAAAGTGATGGTTTCTCCCTCTGTGACCGATTTCCCCCCATTTTACGGTATATATATTATATATATATATTATATAGTATATATATATAATATTACTTTATTATATTACTATATATATATAATATATTATATATATATATATTACTGGTACTATATACAGGGTTTCATTAATATTGTTGAAAAAATTCTAGTATATATTCTTTGCATAATATGAGATAATATCTGTCAATAAACATTTCACAGAAAACGCCTCATTCCAAGACACAAGGTGATGAAACCTATTTAAACATAAGTTACAATAAACAGTAAACTAAATTTGAAAGGTAATTAACAAATCATTTCAATTCTATGTACATAAAGTCAATAATACCGATTACTGCCAGAAAAATATACACGAAATGTACGAAAGTAATGGGCCTAAGTTATAACAAATGTTGAAATGAGCACCCCACGGCAATTACAGGCCTCTATTTTCGATGCAGTGATTGGGCGGACACGTATCAAAACTATAACCGTGGTGTGTGCCAGATTGGTGTCAGCAGATGCGATTATGCGAGCCCTTACTTCTTCGGGACTTTCAAACTGTTGCTGTATAAAACCAAATTTTCAGGTGACCCCACTAGAGAATCGAATGCATTTAGGTCTGGAGACGCGGAGGCGAAGGATTGTGTCACCTTCTCACCTATCCAACGGCCGGATTTACAGTGTCAAATAGTTACAAGCAACCTAAACTGAAATGAGTCTGGAAGCGCCGTCATGCATGAAAATAAATTTCGTCTTAATGGAATGAGCTTTTTCCAGGTTAGTGTAAGGCAGTCAAGTTCAGAAATTGGGGATAACGTCTCAGTAAGCCTCGCAAAAAAAAGAATGGACCTATCATGCACCAACATATTCCGACCCTACATTCAATGAAATGGCTGCTGATGGCGGCTTTTCAACTATTGCCTATGTGGTTCTCATCAGCCCTATTGTATTGTTGAGGAAGATCGATAGTATGGCGTCCTCTAGGAAAAATTTGCCTCATTGCCTCATCAGGTGAACAATATTCTGCTAAATGGTGAGGATTGTCTTGCAATTTTCTGTTTCATCCATCGACACAAAGCTACTCAGGCAGGAAAATCTGTTGGTACAAGTGCTGCACTCGTTGGATGTTATAAGGGTACAGAAGTTGATTGTTTTGAAGTTGATTGGATATAAAAGCGCTTTCATCACTGAATTGCAGCCAATCTTTCTGGGTACTGTTAGAACTGCTCCTTAAAGTTCTTGGAGAACCTGTTCTTCGACTCTGGAGTTGATACTGTGAAGCGCCCGTTTCCATTAGAAGTTTTTTAAAACTTCCGTTTCTCTAAGACGTTGATGAAGACGTGCAAACATAGTATGAGCTGGAGACATGAGTAGCAGGTTGCAAAAAACCCATTTTTTGAAAAAGAGGCCAGTGGGCCCGGGTTTTTTCATTTTTCCTTCCTTTTCAGCAATAACTGGTTATTTCATTATTAATTATGTCTTGTGTCAAGTATTATAAGTTTCATTATACCAGTAATCCCAAAAGAACTCTGGGATCGGAAGGAAAACTAGGAAAATGAATGGACTGAAGTTCTGAATGGCTAAGGTCACCAGCAAAGTAAATGTAAATATTACAGTGATGCAATTAGCAATAAATTGAACAGAATAAAAAGTGCATCTGAAAAAATCTTTGTTAAGCGCTTGTCATATTTCTGGCGAAATCTAGGTGAATCAAGTGCTAATACAACCGTTGAAAGTATGGATCCTACAGATGTAGAAGAAAGGGATTCATCTATTTTCGATGGCTGAAGACATTAACAATGAAAACATGGTTATCTGTATCTGACACATCAAAAACTCAAAAAAAAAATTGTCTAATATACCATTTATAAACCAACTGCACAAAAGGAAATTCTTGATAAAAAAATATCAAAGTTTTTTCTTACGCTAACAACGTCTCATTTTTAAGTATTGAATTGAAGTATTGAAATTGTTTAAATGATACAAACCTTAAGACCTGGTTACTCCTCACCATCTCGAAAAAATCTAGCAGGTCCACTTTTGGACACGGCTCATATATATAATATATATTATATTATAATATATATATATTTATATATATTATTATTTATATATAGTATTATATTATATTATATATTATATATATATATATAATATATATATATATATATTATATATATATATATATAGTATATATATCATTATATTATAATATATAGTATATATAGATACTATTATATGTCTTTCAACACATGACATGATTGATCATAACATATTACTAAGTAAAAGATAATTACATGTATAATATTTCTATTTTTCGTTTACTCATTTTACAGCCAATTTTCTAAAAAAAATTGAAAAACCCACTGGGCAAAATAGCGGGGGTTTTCAAGTGGGTTTTTTTAAAATAACCACGGGTTGCGTTTTTCTTGGGTCTGGCCCAGTCATGCCAACCTGTTCAGGGTAGCATTTCTTGCATAGAGATGAATTACCGTTCGTACGACTGTAAACAAGAATGGCATATCGCCATTTCACTAATTTGTTTGAATTCATATGTGAAAATGAATGAGCAAACACTGAACACGAGACTATGCACAAGGGACTATAGTATAATGAAGCGAGATACGAACTGAGTAAATAACATGTAGGATACATTCCTACGTTATATTTGTGCTTATTATTAAGATTGACGAGTGTGGCACGGGACCGGGCATGGAATAATAATATTGTCCCACATAAGTTCATGCACTTGTATCTTGAAACGAGGCGTTTCGAGTGAAATGTTTATAACACAAGTATTATTTATATTATGCTGGAATATCAATACTAATTTTTATTGAATATTAATTTGTATACTGTTATATATATTATATATATATATATATATAATTATATATATAGAATATTATATATATACTATATATATATATATATAAATATATATTATATATAATTTTATATATATATATAATATATTTAATATATATATATATTAATATATATATTATATATATATTATATATTATATATATATAATACTATATATATAAGTATATTGATAGTGTTATATGTATCTTGTCCCTAGGTTGGTTGAGAACGTCCTTGGGTTGACCTTTCCTTTTTATCCTATAGAAGTATGTGAGAGAGAGAGAGGATGGAAGAAAATATAAGAAAGTGGTTTCCTCTAGCTACCGTGTCGACCAAGTTTGACAGTAGAAGCAAACCTATGTTCCCTTGATTATCTATTATATTTTCTTATTTCCCTTTACAGTATTTAAGTTCAAAGATTAATGTGTAACATGTGTAAACTTTTGTGTTGTATTAGATTGTGAATTGTGGTTGCCGTAAATATAGACGTACTCACTAAGTTACACCGTATGTACCCCTTTTAGAAGTCAGTATAAAGCGGTGCCTTTTCTATGTACGACTTTTTACTGTGAGTGTTTCTTATATCGAAAAAGTGTAGTCATAGGTTGGGCCACCACAAATGATTTTTATTATAGGTCGTTGTTAACGTTAAAATTATATAAGAGTATCACTTGGCCATACTTAGGTACCAATACAGTAACTTTTCTTTCATATTTAAAGAATAGCCAAGATCCAGTTGCACAAGAACATTGGTAAGCTTACCTTTGTTTGTTTTGATCCTGTCGTTAGTACCATTGATTTTGCAGTGGTAGCAGAGCGTAGTTGCACTACGCTCTGGTAGTGGTTGTGTGTGAAGTGTGTAAGACGCATGTAGCTGGCTTTCTTGTTGAGTTGGTTTGTTGGTGGTCGTATAATATGAAACTTGGGAAAGGTTGTGAGCGGAAGTCGGTATGAGTTGCTGATGAAGACGTGAAAAAGAAGTAGAAGCGGTTGTTTGCAAAAATGGGATTTGCGCAGTTCTGAATCGGAAGTTACTAAATCGATGGTCGAGTAATGATGTGTGGAGGCAGTAAGGTGAGATTGTGTTTTAGATCGTGTGATGATTGAGCAACCAGCAGTGAGATTTTGTTTGGGTTCATGATGGTAGCAAAAGGCTTGTGAGTGTTGTGTAGGATGGTTGGATTGGGGAAGTCGTCTAGTGTAAGAAAAAGGATCCAGTGGATGAAATATTACGTAGGATGAATGATACGTATCGAAAGAGAAGGCAAAGGGGGAGTATGATAAGTTATGGTGAACTATTCTATGAATTAAGAGGATAGTGGTGAATCAATGAGAGATATGCAATAGGTATGAGTGGGATTGAGAGAAGGTGTAAGATTTCGGGTAAAGTTAATTGGTTAAGACATTTAGATGTGTTCATCTACTTGAAGGGAGCAAATGTGGTTGACGTGAGAATCAAAGGCGAAATGGTGTGGCGTATTGGTGGTAAGGAGGAGGGGTGTTCCGTTACTTTTCTGAATCTCTGATAAATATATGTAATGAAACATTTTGATAGAAAAGTGATGAATATTATATCTCCTGAAAAGTGTGAGCGTAACAAGAGTGGTTGGTATGTAAGTCAACGTGTCTGGGCCCAGAAGTGAGAGTGGGTTAATGGTCATTGCTGACATGTGAAAGACAGAATGGTGTACGTGAGTGGAATGCAATATTTGTAGGTCAAAATTCCATTATGTGTATAAATGTCCGGTAAGAGGTAGAGGTAGAGGTGTTTATGGTGGTGATAATAGGGGCAGAGGTTATGGTAGTGTTGTTGGTGTTGATAGAGGTATAGTGGAAAATGTAGAAAGTAGTGCAACAGGTGGTAGTAATAATGTTGTTGATGACCCGATTTTTTATGGTGAAAAAGTAAGGAGAAATAGTGAAGAAAGTGTGTGGAGAAGGAAGAGATGTGACTTATGTAGATCGGATAAACATTTTTGAAGAGATTGTGATGATTATGGAGATTATGGTGAGTTGTGTGAAAGGAGATACAAGTGGGGTGAAGAAGGTTGCAGTAGAGAGTAGTAAAAGTGATAGTGTTGAAAGACCAAGTAGGTACAGGTGGGGTGAAAGAGAAAGAAGTAGTAAGTAGTGAAAGGCCTAGGTATGGTGGAATGCGAAGAGGTAAGAGTGTCTATAAGAGTAGTGAGGATGAGTTTTTAGATAGTATGTGTGCGATTTTGGGTGGAAATCCTTTTAAGTGTTGTAGTGATACTGACGATGACAATAGTATGGGAGAAAGTGGTGAGAAAATAGTGGTCCCGGGAAGGGTGTGGATGAGTGAGAAGGTAGATGATGAAAAGAAGACTGTGAAGGAAGTAAGTGTTGACAGCTTTGTGAGTAATGAGAGTAAAAGTAGGAGAAAGTGAAGTGAGTGTTGCAGATGTGGCGTTGAACAAAACTTATTTATTAGAGACCCACGGGATATAAGTTACACTAGCGAAATTCGGAATGAGAGCAAAAGTAAAGAAAGTGTGAGCGCCAAAGAAAGATAGAAGAGTTTGAGCGTAGTAATGCCTAGTAAAAAGAGTGGATGAGACGTAGAAAGGTGAGAGATATTGTGCTTGGATGGAGAGATTGAGCTTGTCCAGTGATTGAGAGTGAAGTGAAATGTTTAGACAAGTGGTAGGGTTTATTCAATAGAGATATGGTATTATTAGGATTCAATGTTGATCCAGAGGAGTGAAGATAGTCAGTAGTAGTAGCAGTAGTATAGTAGTTGGTTGTTAGAGTAGGTTAGTGTTAGTGTTGTAGTGGGGAGTGGTGTGTTAGGTTTGTTTGGGGGTTTTGTTGGCTTGCTAGTGTGCTGGTGGTGTGTGTGTGTGTTTTTTTTTTTATTTTTGTCTGCAAATGGTCAAGTGTAAGTGATGTTTCGTCACAGTGAAAGCTGATGAAAGGGACATCGTATAATATTGAGATTTCAGTGTATCTTTTTACTAATCATAAGGATACGTCCATTATACTCCTCGATTTTCTTTCTTATCCTCATTGCCGAAATTCAGAAGAGAGGCTGTAGAGCACCTTTGAAGTGGTTTCCTCTAGCTACACGTGCTCGACCAAGATTCGACACTAGAAGCAACCCTATTGCCCTTGTTCATACTTTTATATTTCTTGTATTTCCTTTTACAATATTTAAGTTTAAGATTATGTAATGTATAACATGTGCAAACTTTTGTGTTGTATTAGATTGTGAATTGTGAGTTGCCGTAATAACGTACACTAAGTGGTAAACACTCACGTATGTACCCCCTTTAGAAGATCAGTATAAGCAGGGATGACTTTTCTTGTACTGAAATTATTTTGTACCGTATGGGCCTTGATAACGTAGCAAAGTGTAGATCATAAGTGGGCACCACAAATGATTAAAGTTGTACGTTTACTTAATATAATATCCTTGCATATGGTACCAAGAAGAACTTTTCTTTTCCATATTTAAAATACCAAGATCCCATCAACAAGAGAACATTGGGTGAGTTTGGTTTGTTTTGTAATCTGGTCTTTTACCATTGTCTTTTAGATCACATATATATATATTATTTTAGAACTAGCTTTATTACATACCATTTTATATGGAAATCATATAACTACTATATATATTATATTAGGGAGCACGGATCTCGGATTCCGGCGTCCGGCTTGCCGAAGTTACGCGGCCTTTTACAAGATCTTCCGGCTCCGGGACCGGGAGACATGTCTCCGGCATTTCTCCGGCCGGAACCTATTTTTTAAAGGTAGTTTTGAAAAAAAAATAGTATAATAATTATTGAAGCTTAATTATTTTCCTAATTTTTTATTCAGAGGAAAAAAGTCTTCTGACAAAAATTGTTAAAAAAAAATTGAAAAATGATTTTGAAGAAAAAATTTTAAAAATTAGTTAATTATATTTAACATATGTATGTGACCATAAATAGGTTTAGAAGAGAAATGTTTACTAGATTTACGATATTTTATAATTACTTAAGGGGTTATATATATAGAATGGGAAACCCCTAACAAAAAAACACTTTTGATAAAATTAGCTTTAAAAAAATGAAATCCAGAAATAAGTATATGAATTGGTAAAAGACCTTTTTTATCTACATGCTATAAATTTGACCATAAGACTAAAAATTGACCTAAATCCATACTCTTTAAATTTTAAAATAGTTCTGAAAGATGATTTTAACAACTCTTTTTCATTTTAGTGTTCTATTGCAATTTATGATTTTGATTTGATATGTCAGTTTATATCAGAATCTAACTTAATTTACTCTTTCTTTATTATAAAAATTTATTATTTCTGTTAAGAAGATATTTGTAATCTGATGTAATATCAAAGGGAGCTTAATTTGTATTTGGGATTTGTAGAATGTTGCAAGTACATAAAGTTTCTTCTTTTTAAAGGTACCAAAACGTTCAGTAACAGAATTTAAAAGTACATCTTTCATAGTTTTTACACCGCATCCTTCCAATTTGTGACTAAATTTTTTGCAATGCATTAACTGCAGGCATTACAAAAGATAAATCTACACTCATCATCACTCGATCTCTTTTAGTTAATTTCTTCGAATCATTGATCTGTAGCAATCTTTATGATTTCAATTAGCTTTCAGTGATTTGCATTAATATATCTGATAGATATGCAAGACTCTGAAGCTAGTCATGCAACTTCTAATAAAGTTTGAAGGATAGTAAGAAGAACGAAGACCGATGATAACAGCCTAACCAAAATTTTGAGATTTTTAATTCAGTTAACTAGTATGTGCAATTGGTGATCTTACGCAAGAGACCTCTCACAACTTAGCAGTAATTACTTCAATTAGATTTTAAAAAAAATAATCTTAACAGCTTCTTCTAAAACGACTTAAATTAGCCTCATTGATAACACCTGTCGCTCTCATACATTTGTTGTATGTTTGGTTGCATGATCTGTTGACGACCGTGAATATTTTCTTTGGTTTAAATCCCACTTAAGATAATTTCCTCACTTTTAGACATACTAGTCTGAGCTGAATAAGAAGACACCAAGAACTATGATGGCAATGTTCCATCTTCCTCTGAAAATCTTAATCCAATCCAATGCCCTGACATACTTTAAAGCTTTCCATTGTTATATGATCACTACCAAATATCTGATGGTTAGATGATAATTGCTTGAATTTCTTGCAGCTGACGTGGTATATTTGTATTTACCTTTTTATATTGTTGGATATCTCTCTGAAATTACTCCTTATGGAAGTATTATAATTGTGACAATACGGTGATTTATTAATCTCTATAAATCCAATTTATCTTACAAAAAAAATGTATAGATTTGTCAACATGCATCATCTCCCATTTTGAAGTTATTCTTGCTTTATCTTTTCATTATGTCCCAATCTTTGTTTTCTCAGTTATTTTAAACATTGTAGGCTTGAAGAAAATCGTTTTTACTAGAGGGTAGAAGTGATGATAAGGATGGAATGGATCAGTCATCTGCGATGTCTGTATTCATGTGTTCTTTTTTCTGCCACTTTTCCTCATGAAGATTCTCAGATATTTCTTTTATCTTCAATATGTGGTTTTATGTTTCTTTTTCAAGATGATCCAGTAAAGGCTTGTGCTATAATGTTTTGAATCTTCTTTGGGTTCCTCCTGATTGTGAATGTATTCCAGATAGGCACAAAGACACTCGCTTTAGCTATTATCGCTTACTTAATCTTAAAAATCCTTGAATGGAAGATTAATAAGATTTTTCCGTTCTATTTTTAGAAAAATCTAAAATAGTAAAAAGGAAAATATATATTATATATATATATATATATATATATATATTTAAAATATATATATATTATGATATATATATATTTATATATATTAATATAGTATATTATATATATAATAGATATATATAAAGCCTGGATAAATAAAGATGAAGAGATGATGAGATAAAAGATGAGTTTAATATCCATCTGTTCTTGACTGCTTATGGAATCAAATTATGAAATAGTAGCATAATATAAAACATCGTTTTGGTCGACACTGGTAAGTGGATTAAAAAGAAGATTAAAATTCTTTCGAAAGATCTTATACATCATACCATCAGGTAGGATAAATAACACAGGCTAAGTTATTAAATAAACACCTGTACATTAGTACACCCAATTACGGCATAACACCCAAACTTTCAAAGCTAACTATATCTTACCCTTGAGGCGGGAATCAGTACTTTAGGCTCACCCTGTCTGTGCGTTTTCGAAGTAAAAAAGTCAGTGATGCAAGCTCTAGGTTTTGAAAGGTCAACATTTAGAAATAAACATCTAAAAAGCGCAGATATAGTGATGCAAAAATAATCACTAAAATATTGGCTAAACCTTGAATAATAATAAACATATGAAATTCTTTTTATTATTTTTGCACATTTTATTTAACAATTAAAAATACAATAGTTTGTCAAACAAACGATCTCAAAATGGCAAAACTAAAAGCAAGCACCCTCATGAGCAACGTGTCATTCAAGAAAGGCGTGATTGTATTTCAGCCTCCCTATTGGCTCTCGCTTCCCCCAGAACCATTTAGACGAATATTCCTTTCCTTTTTAATATGCGCTTTTTAAGCAGGGTAAAAATAACTTTTTTTATTATTCCAATTAAAAGTTCCCCTCACGGGTATTCAAAGGTTAACTAGAGAAGTGTAACTTCTCTAGGTAGTATACTACTATGATCCGACGGGAGGATGCATAGAAAAATTGCATGTTTTAGATTTCAATCCTTCATGATTATTCCGTATATATATATATATATATTTATATATATTATATATTATATTATATATTATATTTAATATATATTTATATATTATTATGTATTATATATCATATATATATATCATACCATATATATATATATATATATAAGAATATATATATATACATTATATCTATAGTATATATATATATGTATATATTAATATTATATAATATATATATATATATTATATATATATATACCGATATATAATTAATATTATATTTATATATATATTATAATATATTATATATTATATATATAATATATATTATATATATACCTATATATATATATATATATATATAATATAAAGTAAGTATAAATGAAATTTCAATAAATAGTTATTTATTCTTCGGCCGGAATTAAAATTTTCATCCTCCGGCCTCCGGCTCTCCGGCCTCCGGCCAAAATTACTCTCCGGTGCATCACCAATATATATATATATATATATATATCTCTTTTTATATATATATATTTATATATAATAATAATAATATATTATTATTATATATACGTAACATTAACATACTTTGAACAGTATGGAAACATTGAACAAAATCGACCCCCTTACCTGTCTTCATGTTATAACTCAACCAAAGTATTTGGTGATTAGGAATTGATGCATTTTTTTTTTATTTTGAATGTTAAAGGATAGCGGTTTCGATTTATATCTATAGTAAGAAGCACTTGCCTTTAACTATAGTGTTTACTGGCAAAATGTAAAAAAAATTATGGCCAAAAAAATGCTTCCGCGCCACAAAACAGTTCCCCCCATTGGTGGCAAGGAATTTCCAAATATAATAAAAATTGTCAGTTTTTGTCCCTATGTATCAGGATGAAAAACACAATAAGACTAAAAAAAAAAGTTTTTTAGTTTCAAAGTTGGTGTTAAACTAGGTAGGGGAAGCGGAAAATTGAACACACATTGCTTTCAACAGTTGAAACTTTCTATAGTGTTTTCAAAAGTCACATGGAATCTTGATATAAAAGTAAAAAATTTTTATATGATTATTGTTTTTATGTAGTTTTATTATTGAATATTTATTATTAACCCAACCTTTTGATGTTACTTTCTTCAATCCTCTAAAACTCACCATGGGAATATGATTAGAGGATTACAACGCCGAAATACCCAACAACATCTACAGTTCATGAAAAGAAATTTCCACAGATGCTGTCCAACCTTCTCAATACCCACTAATTGCCTGTTGGATGTTGAAAACAACAATGAGAATACTATTACCACCCGGCCAAGGGGATAAAAAAAAAAAAAAAAAAATTAAATTAAAAAAAAAAAAAAGAAAAAAAAAAAAATTAATGAAAACCACCATATCTCAGGTATATAAACTACTCAACTAAAGAAAATTAATTTAAAATAATTTAAATTGAATATTATGTAAAAAGCGTATATAATAGGCTAAACCAAAAATTGACAGTGTGTGATAATGTGGTACCTGTGCCCCTTAAATGTTAAAATTCTGCCGTATTGTAACATAATTCTACATATATTTATGCTCAAATAAGCCATTTATAAATATAAATATAAATATGAAAACCTATAAATATAAATATAACATTCAAAATAAGGCAGGTGGGGTAACTTTGAACACCTGTTCAAAGTTATCCAAACCGCCCATTTCAAAAAATTTGAGAAAAAATCAAAAAAAAAAGAAAGAAAAAACAAAAAGAAGACCACCATATTTCAGGTAATTTAAGTACTATACTAGATCATAATTTAGGCTAGCATAACTTGAAAATTTAAGTATTTTAAAAAAAGTTATAGTTAGTTGAACAAAAAAATTGTTCAAAGTTAGTCAATGTTACGGTATATATATATATAGTAATAAAAAAACTAAAGCTCTCTTCTCTTTCTGCAAATTGAGTCTATAAAAATTAAAAGTCTTTAAAAAACCTGTGAAATTTTCTTTCCATATTTATATATTTTATTCCCCTGTGTTACAAGTTCTTAATAAAGACTTTGAAAGACTTTAAAAAACACAGATTAAATAAATTCGTTATCCAGTTATTTCCAAGTCCATATATATTAGACAATTCAAAGAGTGAAATGTTAATTAATTGTGAAGAGCCATGCCATAAATAGTAGATTATGTGAGTATATTAATAATTCACTTTTTCTCTTTTAGTCACCTATGTAACTCAATTTCTGGGATTATTAGCAAATGTTAAGTTTCCCCAGTGGAATCCTTTTCGATATTGAAGATGAAACTTCTTCCAGGAAGTTCTGGAGGTATGTCTATCCATAATTATACTTGTAAACTAATATTAAGTAATTTTAAGTTTCCCCAGTGGAATCCTTTTCGATGTTGAAGACGAAACTTCTTCCAGCAAGTTCTGGAGGTATGTCTATCCATAATTATACTTGTAAACTAATATAAACTTTGAAATATAAAAATATCAATAAAAACACATACATCCTCTAACACATATTCTTTCTCTTTTCTTTATGAAATGGGCCTGGATGCCCATTAATTATTTCCATCAAATTGTGGCCAGGAGCCCCTTCAATATCACAAACCTAAACTTGGCCAGGGAGCATGTTCATTGTCTACATCGGATCAAGACGTGGAGCCTTTAGAATACTTCTTCCAGACTTGTTCCAGAAGCCTAAACATTCTATTCATCCCCTTTCTACTTTACCCATTTAAACTTTGATACAGATCCTTTTAAAACAATTATAAATACCAATACTATAACAAAAATTTGTAAATAAAATAACTTTATAAAAAAAGAAATTTAATGAATAACAAAGTTATTCGAGTAATCTTACTTAATAAAAAAAATAATTATCTTAGCAGGTGTGTTGTGTGTTTGTTCCATCATTGATTGTAAGCGCAGTGACAATTCTAAACCTCTGGTTTCTTCTTATTCTACTATCCATCCGGATCTTCCTATTACTAGTCCTTGTACTTTAAATCATCTACGACTAATTCTAATTCTTCAAAATCTGACAATTTCGAGAAAAGTTTGATTATGTGGAATCTGGCGTTGTTTCCGGACCGTGCTGGAGCACTGCCTGCCGAGTTAATACGTCGTTAACAACATTGTTGTTCCTTAAAGGGTTATCGAGTCGTAGAGTTCGAGTATGATGGTTATAAGTCCGGATGTCTAGGACCACCCATTAGGGGTCGGATGAAAAGAAGCACGAGTGCAAAACAGGCGAAGGAGAAGAAGATATGAATATGATAAGGAGGAAAGTGGAAGAGGAGTTTACTCAGAGGAGTAGAAGGTGAAAACTGCAACGGTGCTGGCTCCGGTGCGGTACCGCCCATTAAATATGTTAATGATACATGGGTCTTTATATATGTTATCGAGTCAGAGATTCGAAATAATGTTCAACACCAGTCAGAAAAAAAAATAAACTATAAAAAATACAAAACACACTTTTTATGTTTATAACTACAAATTTAGTTGTCAATTCTCCATTTTTACCTTTAAATGTGTATGATTAGAGCATGTCTTTGATCTATTGATTAAGCAATTCTCGAGTATATTGGATAACAAAATAATCAAGTCTTTATACAAAATCAGCAATATATGCATGACGTAAAAAGTTTTTCAATTAATGAAAGCTATACTTACATCATCTAGCTTGATATAACCACAACGAGCAGTTGCCATCTAAACAGAATAAAACTGTAACATTAACTAATTCCACACTACACATTAAATAACTAATATAGCATACAAAAACGTAACTTATCACCTTTGTCAAGCAGTCTCTAAATAACGTGTAATTTATGAACCATGGTAATAATTAACAAAAATACCCTAACCGGTGTATTATACCTGATCACGATTACCAACAAATAGTTCCACATCATTACTAACATAGCATCAATGAATCTAAGTATTATGTACCAGCACCTTCACACCTGAAACACGATAAACTCGTACATTAACAAAGATCACACTTCAACATCAGTAAAGTAACTACATAGCATACAAACACGTAACTTATCAACTTTGTCAGCTCTTCTCTAACATAACATTTATTATTACCACTAACATGTAAACTACTAAATTATCCAATTGTAATCATAGATCAACAATATATCTACATAAAACGGGTTCACATCATTAAGCTACAGAGAACATAACTAAGAAATAATGTACCAAAGTCAAACCTATCACAGCTAGCAGAAGTAAGCAGCACATTAACAAAGTTGCAACACTAAAATGTAAAGAACCTAATACGCAAACAAGAGTAACACACACTTTTTCAAGCATTCGTCTACATATACGTTATCATCACGCCACGAAAATAGCACAATTTATCACAATGGTTAATTTCTATGATCACACATATACTCTACATATAAAGTTTTCACATATAAACTAGACATGCTACATGAATAAGAAATAATTGCACAAAGACAACCTATCACAATTCACACAAATAAATTTAAATTAACAAAGTTCCACACTTAACCCAGTTTAAGTAACTACATGGTATGCAAAAGTAACTTATCACACTTGTCAAGCTTTCTAAACTTAACTTAATCTGACACTAGACCCTATATATTTAGCAAAATAATTCACTGTGTAATTATCCTACTTGATCAACAATATCTCTAATATTAAAGTGCCCCATCAAAACTAACATGCGTACATGAACTAAGAAAATTATGAACAAATACAAACACATCTTGCAAATAAAACTTTAACATACAAAGAAACGACTCACAAGTAAAGTAACTAACAAGGTATGCAAACTGTAAACCTATTCTACTTTCAAGAATACTCTAACATATTAACCGTTAAATTTACCTGACACAGATGAGGGATGCACAGTTTTGACCTAAAGTTGAAAAGTTAACAAATAAGTTCCACATAAAAATAAATTACTAAAACTATACTAGAAAATAATTTACAAAGAAACCCATCCCAACTTACTAGAAACTGTAACATTAGTCCACTGAGTCTTTATTTACTAATCCTACTATATGCTACTAACAAATGTTAACATAATATTAATGCATATATAACTAGAAAAATAATGTACACGAAAACTAAACTCTTTACCTAAACTAAACTGTAACAGTACAAATTCACACGTGATATACCAGTAAAGAACTATTACACAATAAGTACTGTTCACAACTTTCAGATATCTCCTAAATATACCTTAATCTCTACATTAGACACATGTAACATTATAAAATGTCTATAACACCTAACCTAGTATTACCTCGATAAGCGAATCAAGAAATTTTGCCTATTCTTTTAGATCCCACTTTCCAAAATACCACTCTAAACATGAAAATGATTTTATGCTTAACTAATTAAATATGAATACTTATATATTATTTGAAATTTATAACATGTCATCAATGTCGTTTACTTAAAATTAAATGACAATCGTGGAATAAGAAACTCCTCTAAGATATATCAACAACAGAAGGATGCGTATATGGCTCGTATCAACATGCGGAAAAAATCCTACTGAGAAAAGCTGTATAACAATCCCTTAAATGATAATGAGATTCTTTCTTTCAATCAGTCAGAAGAAAGTAAGCAAGTATACGAATGAAATATCAGTTCCAAGGGTATAATTTCGTTCGACAACAACAAACAACAAAATCATAGTACAAAATTAAGTTCCTAAGATTAATAACAACAATATATGCTACTAACATTGTTTTTCACATTATAGCTAACTAGCATACAGACTAAGAAATAAGTCCAACGAGAATCTACACACTAGCAGAATAACTGCTCCTATAACAAGGCAATAACACGTAAGTACTAATTGCATTAAAAGTAAACCTATCATATTTACCCAAACAGTTCTTTAATATACGTTAATTTTTACATGGACCAGATATTTAACAAGAATTTATCATTACCTTTTATTTTATAAGCAGTGAAGTTCCTAATCGTCACAAGTTTCCACTAATAGCTAAATACATAACCTGAATTAGAATATGTAACGACAACCTACACACCATACTCGAATAAGCACTAATTAACAACTCGCACTTAACTAGCAGAAGTACCTACATCGTTACAAACGTAACTTCCACTTTTCAAGCCCATTCCTAATTATCAATGAATTTTACTTACATCTGATATTTTAACAAGTTAGATTACAACCGTCTCATATCAACGACAAAGAAAATAATGCTAAAGTAACAATTTTAAATCAATCGTAATATTAACAAAATTCGATCTAATATCCCAGCGATAATGCAAAATAACAAGTTTTAACCAAACATACCAAAAATAACAATATCCTACATAACATAAAATATTCTTGAATAAATATCACACGTTAACCTATAGTTACATTTTAAACAGTAACAGTATGAGTAATCAAACCAACCCATCCTTGCATCCTACCCTCCACCGCTGTATCTATGTATTGATCAAGTCATATTTCGAGTTCATTTGGAACATAACATAAAAATATCCTTTATATTACTGCCTACGCAATATATGCTTAACAACTAATAGTTTTACATCATAAAGCTACATATCTACCGAACTAAGACTATAAGTCAAAGCAACCTACTACTGTATGCAAAATCTCATCCTGAAACATTCCCTACTGATCAAGGTAAGCAGGTCATACAATACTCGATATTCACTTTGTGCAATCGAACATTAAATCCGTTAGCTATCTACAAATCACTACAAAGGACAAAATCTATCAAATACAAATCTAATCAGTTACCTATCTCATCAAGTGTCTCGCTTCGAGGTATAATCTTTGCCTATTTAATATGTAACTTTTAGCAAATCTAGGAAACCTAAATTACTCACCAAAATAACCTAGGTCAAGTTTCTACACATCTCGTCAGTAAACATAATTCGACAAAAAAACTCATCTTGCTTAAACAAATCAGTTTATTTCCATTTCATATAAATTTAAACATAACGTACCTAACTACGAATAAAGTCTTCATTAACAAAGAGTATCTAAAGCAAACTTACCTTCAAGAGAAAACCGGATGGCCCTTAAAGGTGGTAATCCTGCAGGGGAATCACCCCGAGGTGTAGCGGGTTTAGGCTCACCCTCCAGGATTAACCATTCAAGAGGGCGCTCCCCGGGTTTTTTTGGCACGTATTGTGTCAAATATCATATGGTGTATGACTAATGAGCGTTTATTAAAGTTGGGTACGTATGTTTATAAGATTCTATGAAGTGAATACAACTATTTGTTAGAAATGATGAGTTTGTAATATTACTGTTAGCGTATGTTAGAAATTGAGCTAAGTTAAGTTTTATGATAAGTTTAGGTGGCCCGAAACTGTCTAAATCTACGCATTATCTAGGCCATATTTATACTCGAACGAAGTGACACTTTGATGAGATAATTGTCCAATCTTATTCAAGATGTTGTACTTGATAGATTGGTCACTTGTAAGATTTCTGCTAGATAAACGCTTTACCTTTCTGTCATGCACAAAATGGAACATTATCGGTTAGTATGATGTTACTACATTTTTCCTTGCAAGTTAAGGGTGAATTTTATTTTTTCTAGAGTTAGTTGTATTATTCCATACGCGAGTTGTAGTTGCATTGTACAATTTTTCTTAGTTGCCTGTATACTATTGCTTTATTGTGCTCAAACTTTTGTTGATTAGAGACTATATTCGTAGGTCAGTATATAAAGAAACTTTTTTCTATGTTAGTTTATCCTCAAATGAACTCGAATAGCTTAACAATTTTCATAATTACAGCGGTGGGGTAGGGTACTCAGGGTTGGGTTATTTATCATTTACTGATTGCTGCTTTAAAAAATCAGTAAACTTTCGAATTTGTGAATTATCAAAAGCTATTTTATGATTATGTTATGATAAATTTGTTTTTTTTGGCTCTGTTAACTTTTTATATATTTGATTATAGTGATTTTTGTTAAAGCATTCTTTGATCATATTATATTCTTTGTCTGTTGATCATAGACCCGTTATTGCTAAATTTTAGTTAATATCCACGATGTAGTAAAAATACTAGGTGAGATATGCTTTAAAGTAGTGGAATAGTTACTTGACGATTGTAGTTTATTTACTGCGTTAAGGCGCAAGTTTTTAATGATAGTGGGCTTATTCGTAGTATGTTGTAGGTTTGTCGTGTACAATCATATCTATTCATGTTATGTAGTTACTTTATATTTGGAACTTGACTAGATACTTCACGCGTATGATAATTAACATTATATGTAAATCTTGTAATTTACTGTGTCAATGTAAAATAACTTTTATATGTGATGTGGCAAAAGTTGATAGGTTACGTTTGTATGCATGTCAGTTACTTTACAGGTGTAAGTGAAACTTTGTTAATTGTACAGTTTATCGTGCTTAAGTTGTTTGATCTCGTTTACATATTTTCTTCGTTTCATAAACTTATTAGCTTTTTCTGTAAACAAGGTTCTGTAGATTATTCGTGTAGTATTAAAAATTATCCTTTTTGTATATTTTGTTTACTTGTGTCTTCTTTCACGTTACTGATATTCATTTGTTTTTTTTTGTTTACATGCGACTTCTGATTGGTTGAAAGAACTATAACTGAAAGTAGTCTTAACACTATTTTTCAAGTAGAGTTTTTCGCCGTGTGATACAGATAATCTCCCCGCATCCAATCTGTGTTGAATCTAACGAGGAGTTCGTTATTCAACATTGTGTCATTTATAATTACCGGAAACCTATGGTTACGTACCATTGATGTATCTGGCAGAGCGACCAAGTTTTTATAAGGTTGCATATTTATGCCAATCTAAAGCATTTAAAATCATTTTCACTTTGTAGAGTCGGTATTTCTGAAGAGGCGGATCATAGAAATGTTTGGTTAGTTTCATTTTAATCTTAATATTCCATTTATTCAATAAGAATACTTTTTTGATAAATTTACTGTGCTCCTCATCGTCTTGGGATATTTACATGTGCAAAACTGTTGTTTATTACATATGTATATAGGAGAATAAAATCACTTTATGATTACTCACGTTCGTTAAGGCGTAAGAATGTTAGGTTTGTCGTTGACCATTATTTTCTGTTCATGATGCTTGTTGCTTATTATGTGAAAACATTGTATGTAGCATTATCGTGATTAGTATTAAGAACTCAGTGGAACTTTGTAATTTACATTTATCGTAGTAATTGTTAGTTGTCTGTAATTATGTAATGTAAAATTATTATGTATGTACATAAGATATCAACAAATATATTATATAGCTAGAGTATTTGGTTGATCGCTAATTAACCAATGTTTGCAAAATTTAGTTAAAATGACTTGTGTCAGTTAAGATAACTTTTAAGTAGAGTATATGCTTAAAGTAAGATAGGTTACGTTTGTCTACCTCTTAGTTGCTTTATGGTTTAAGTTAGATTTTAATGTAACAGTTATTTGTGGGCAGTTTGGTGTTAGGGTTGTCTTTGTCATTATTTTTCTATTCATTGTTACGCCTATTGGTAGTTTTATATGGAAACTTATTTGTTCTCGTATATGCTTTGCATTGGTATACTTATTAACTAGGTTATCAAAAATTTGATTCTGAATATTAGGTTAGTTAACCAACGTTAAGTATGTCAGGATTTTCTCACCACAGTGGATAATTACGTTTTGCATACAGTAGTACTTAACTGTTAAGTGTGGAACTTTGTTAATAGTAACAGTTTATTCGTGTGTAATAGGGTTGTCTTTGTGCATTATTTCTTAGTTCAGTTGATCCATTTTATTATGACAAAATGTGTGGACGTCTTTCCAGAGTTAGAAGATGCATGATTTTTTGAATTTCAATTTGCAATATGTAAACCAAAAAAATGAAAGTTATGTTAATATGTTGAGATGCTTGACAATTGTCATCAGTAAGTGATATGTTGCTTATTTTCTCGTACTTTTAGGTGAATTGTTAATGTGACTGCTTATTCTGCTTTAGCTTGAGGTGTCTTCTTACATATTTTCTTGTTCATGTAGTCATTATTTTATGTGGAACCCACTTATATGTGGTAATCGTTATCGTATATAATTAACAATGTTTGATAATTTTAGTTTTTTCCATTGTTAGTGTGAATTAACACTTATTAGAGTATGCTTGCAAAGTGTGAAAAGTTAGTTTTTGTCTGCTGAGTTCTTTATGGGTTAAGTGTGATCTTGTTCAGTGCATTTTCGTGATTAAGTTACTAGGTTGGCTTTTACACTATATTTGTTCAGTAATCTATGTTACTTTTGATGTGGAAACTTATTATTTAAAGTTATCGTTATCAGGGTGATATCAACCGTTAGGGTATTTTGGTTGTCGAGGTCATACCAGGCGACGAATCGCTTGTATGTTAGAGACATGCTGACAAAGAGTGTTGAATATTTACGTTTTGTATGCCTTATTACGATATTTATGGTATGTGAACTTTAATGTTACCGTTATTCCTGTTTCAGATGGGCTAATTCTCGTTGTTGTTTTCATATTCAAGTATTGCTAAGAAGCTTTACTACTGTTAAACTTGTCTCGCATAATTGGCTGAGTTTGTATAAAAATGATTTTATGCTTATGTTTATCCAAAATGAATCGAAATGTGCTAATATAGAATCAATATCACACATGTCATGAGGGAGTTGGAATAGGTTTGCTTAGATATTACGTTTAGTGTAGTAAACGTATTGTAAGTTATAAACATTAAAAGTAATTATTTGATTTATTTTATTTATTATTATCATTTATTTTTCTTGATGGTTCTGAAACCTTATTGAAATCTACAGACTCATACTTAATAAACACTTGTATCATTAACAAATTTAATAGCCCAGATACCGCATAGCCACACCGGTCCTGTCACTTTACTCTCGAGTCAATCTCCTCTCCACTCGTCCCTCTTAGTCAATCTTCACTTCTCTTCCTCTCGCGTCTCTGTTTTGCACTCGTGTTCTTTTTCTCGAGACCCTAATGTCGGTCTAGGCCACACGGGCTTATAACCTTATTTCGACTATACGACCTCATCCTTTAGACCCACAACATTATGTTATACGACTGTTATTACCGAGCACCTCATGTTCAGCACCGGCCGTAGCCAACTCCTCAGATTCACATATCAAACTATCTAGAATTCAATCTGATCCTCACCAAATTCAGCCTTATACGAACACTTCATTTTTTAGGGGGGGGTCCCTTCGGGCCCACGGAAGTAACCTCGTTACGAACGTTATCCCACATCTAACCCCCCTCAATTTACGATACGACAAACCACCTTATTAGAATATATCGATCGGAAGCGGAAGCGAAGAGAAACCGCTGCGGAAATAAATAACAAATAATATTATATAAATATAATAATAAATATAAATAAATATATAATAATAATAATATAATATAATAATAAAATAATTAATAAATATAATAATATTAATAATAATAATACTACAGATCAACTAAGCCAGCGTCTACCAACACCGACGGACCGGAGCGGAGTCGCGAGCCGACCGAGTCGATCGGAGTCGGAAGTGGAGCGAGCACAGGAACCTCGATTGATCACTATGATCTATTTCTTCAGTAATATAATAATATGAATTAATATGTATGTGTGACAGTGGTGTGTGCGCACCCCTCTCGCGCCTGACGTATTCTCTCCGACTAGATTAGTTATCACGCCGACCATTAACGCTATTTTAGGCCTAATTTGATCGCTCAGATCACGCCACAAGGGTAGGCATTCGGCGCTCCACCCTCACGGTGGCACCCTCTTAGAATTCTACAGACTGAATTTACACGGTTTCGAGCTTATCGCACGTACATAGCTTATATCCAGTTTCGACCTCTATTTTTCTCATACGAAAAGGTGTAGATCAGATGCTGACATCATTACATTTCATTTATCTATTTTTGTCATTTTTTATTATTTAAGGCCGAGCTCAGTGGTATATATATCAATAATACTAACATACCCTATCTTAACAAATTACCATTAACCTATGTCAAATTATATTAACACAAATACTATACCGAATCTTTTCACTACACAAACTTATCAATAACATAATTAACAATATTTATAACACTATAAATATTCAACACTATGACCTATAATAAAATATAATAAGATATAATATTAATAAAATTATAATAATAATAATAATATATAATAATAATAATAATAATAATAAATAATATCTATAATAATATTTTTATTATATTTTATTATTATTATTATTATTTATATTATTTTTTACTATTTATTTTTATAACATCTAGATTCCCATTATTCCATATATATATATTATTTTATATATTTATATTTTATTTTATATTATTTGATATATTTTATATAATTATTATATTTATTTCATATATTATAACTTCTATATTATATTATTATTTATATTATTAATTATATTATATTATTATTAATATTATTATTATTGATTATATTATTATTAATTATATTATTATTATTGATTATTATTAATTATGAGTATTATTAGGATGTTATTATTCATTAAGGTATCCCTTATTTGCCAAGATTTCTCTTTGAGTTATTCTTTGTTGTAGGGTTTCTTCATTATCTTTTATTAACTTAATAATTAAATATTATATATATATATATATAGACTATATAATTATAATAATATATATATATTTTATAATATATATAGATATATATATATAATATATAATTGTATAAAATATATATATTATATCTATAAATATATATATATATATATAGATATATTCTATATAATTTAATATATATTATGATTTTTATATTATTATATAATATATATATTTTTATATATATAATAATATTTAATTATATAATAATAAATATAATAGTTTATATATATAAATATATACTATAAAGTAATATTTATTATAAACTATTAATATAAATATAATATATTATTAATATTATAAAATTAGTAATATATATATTATATAATTATAATATAATTATCATTGTATATTAAAGAATATATATAATTGTCTATTAGTTTTATATATATATACTTATATATATATAAATAATATATATATATATATAATATGTATAGTATATATATATAATCTTAATATATATATTAGATTATACTATCTATATATATAATAATATAGATACTAATATAGTATTAATTATTATATTTTAATATAAATGATAATATAAACTTTATATATATTTAATATTATCCATATTTATATATAATATTATAATATATATATAAATTAATATATACATAAATATATTATTGTATATATATATCTATTCATATTATTATTATATAATAATTTATATCATATATATTCACTTCTATTTATATATATTATATATAGATATTATATATATATATATATAATATATATATAATATTATATATATATATTAATATATATTATATATGTAATTAAATATTTAATAATTATAGTATTATATATAATTATATATATATATTTATATAATATATATAATTATAATATATATAAATAATATTATAATTATAATTATATAAGTATATATATAGTATATATAAAGGAATTAATTAAATGTAATAAAATTCTAATACAGATTACAGCGATAAATTAGAAGTATAATTTTATTTAAATAATGAGCGAAACTTCAGAGTTTCTTCGTCGTTTTGTCACACACCAACACCACACACACACACACACAACACACACACACAACACCCAAATACCAACACACCACATACACACACCATACACAGATGTATATATTAACATATATTCTATAATTACTTTATTATTAAGCTAGTATAATATATAATTATTATTATATATAATATAATATATATTATTATATATATAAAATATAATAATATATATACTATATACTATATATATTTATATAATAAAAAATTATATATTATATATGAAATATATATTTTATATATATATATATAAATATATTTTCATATATTAATCTATATATTATAATTTATATATAAGTATATATAATAATATATAGTATATATATATAATTATATGTAGACATGTATAACCAATATACTTCGATAGTATATATTTCTATATTTAACTATCTACATATAAGATATGTTTTTTATAATATCCAAATGATATATATATCATAATATAATATAATAATTAAGAGTATACAGTATATGTTCCATTCGAAATCGACAAACTTCGTTATCAAGTATTGCCTGAGTATCTAAACAAAAAACTTGTTATAACTACACAGGTAGTCCTCGTCAAGCATATCTACATAAAGATATGTTTTTTTTTCCAATGGACGTGTTGTAGCTGATTAATATTATGAACAATATCGATATCCAAATCGCAGATTCCCTCATCAAGCACATTCAAAACGCGTATCGGCGTTTGAGAGAGACTGGTTCCTTTCCAAGTGGAAACATCAAATGTGTAACGGTAATGATGTGGGATAGGAGTCCAACCTCAAGTGGGTGTAAAATTTCATGACAAGCATTGATATACACCAAGCGTAGATATTTTCACTCGGATGATCTTATCTGTCTGGTTGGTCAACACTTCATTTTTTCCCACCGTATCGCCTCGCACCTGGAAGTCGTATACCAATTTTTGACATCACACCTCACAGCACCAAGACGCTGAAATTGTATACTGTATCGCAGTGGTTCCCAATCATTTCTTAGTGGTGCACTCCCAAGAATAAAAAAGAATAAAATCTATTCACAATATATATATAATTATATATATATATATATATATATATATTATAAATTATATTATAATTATAATATATTATATATAATTTATAAATATATATACTATATATAAATATTATACTATAATATCATATAATAAACTAAAAATATATTTTAATTTTTCACACTGTCGCTCCCTTGGAATTTCGAGACGCACTCCAAGGGGTTCGCGCACCCCAGTTTGAAGATCACTGCGGCGGGCGTATCGCATCGCACTGATGCATCGGTCAACCCTACCTAATCTTTACCAGACTAATAGCTATTACCTGGCTATGATAAATCTTGTGAATCATTTTGTGGACTGGTTTTAACCAATATTGATGTTCTACCCTGCCTACTGTTTATTAATGTAGTCACACTTTACCCGTCATGGTAATAAAAACATATTAAATACTTCAAAGTCAACTGGTGAGAATTCACTAGTCTCAACAATACATTCTTACCAACGCAATTTCTCGGTCAATGTATGTGTGGATAAGTAGATAATTATCTGATTTTATCATATATTTTCGAGGTGCATCTCACAAGAGCATTGTAAAGTGCTTATTGTGCAAAATCACTTACCTTTGTATTTTGAAATTATATCTCTGGCATTATAATAACGCATGTGGATGCAGCATGAGGAAGCCACACCAGACGAAACCAGACATATAATTATCTTGTTGAATGTGAGTTTCTTGCTCGAATAGATTGGACGAGATGTAAAAGAACCATGGACCCTCTCAGTCACCTGATCTGTCACCATTAAAATGATGTCTGTCGAGTTGTACGATGTCCAGAGTATACGTGAAGGTTGGTCAGACATAAGGGAACAGATACTGCAGGTCATACATGACGTTGATGTTACTAGCTATAAAGTGCCAAAATTTGGCAATGAATAGTCGAAGCTCACGAAAGGGAGAAAGAAAAAATTAAGTCGAAGAATGCAGGGTAAAGATAGGTGGATTTTTATAATTAATGCGTAAACCTCACAGGCATTATTACCCTATTCAAGTAGTGAAGTTCTTTAGAAAGTTGATTCCTAAAGTATCCATGCATATGATTAATAAAACCAGAATCTTTCACTACGCGAACCACTCCCCGTACATTTTTGAGTCATGGTATAATCTGACTGTTTTGATCTTAGACTGACTAAAGATTAAAAATATGACCAAAATATCATATGGAGAACAGATCGGTTCACATGGTGGAAGGCCCGGCTTTGAGCTTGACTCGTAGAATAGAATAAAGCCCGAAAGGGAATGACTATTATTTAAAACGTGTATTCATATAGATGGTACGTACTATAAGAGAAAAATTCTTGAAATTATTGGTTACAGGTATTAATTAATCTCTGAAGGACAGTTATGTTCTCAACTAATGAGGAGTCAATACTTAATGCAGATACGAAACCATACCTGAGTAAAAGGTAAAATCATTAGAAAGGTATTGATAGCTGCATAAACGATTATAAGAAGGGGAGATAATTCAAGCTAGAATGCTTCTAATGCTACTATTCTCTTGCAACCCCGAAATCATACAGCCTTCAACAGAATGATATTTGTTTTCGCAGAAGTAGAAGAGCGTTTAAAATACTCAGAAGTAATTGTCACTAATATAATAGTAAATAAATGAATATATTAAGTAATAAGAAATTTAATAATAATTATATGAATTAATCAATATATTAACATTAATAAATATTAATACATAATTAATACTCAGAAGTAATTGTCACTATGATATATTGTAAGGAAATGAATATCTTGAAGCAGTAAGAATGAAATTTAAATAAATAATAATAATAAATAATAACAAAAGCTATATGATTAGAAACAGTGATGAATAAGAACAAAAGACTTAAGTGATAATCAATTTTTTAATTTTCCCTCCCCTTTTATATATACTCTAACCTCTGTCTAATATATGCGATATCTACCCTTTAATATCTGTGTAAAATATGTCCTTCGTGGTAATTGTGATAGTCTTGAAGCTCAACAAGTGCAATATTAATATTTTTTAGTCTTATATTCTAAAATCTTATTTTATTTTATGATTCCTTCTTATATACATCATTGGTTTGATACAATGTGTCATAATTTGTATAAAAAGGATTTTGATCTTAAAAAGAAATTTGGAACTACGATGGAGTAAGCACAACAAGAAAAACTATTTACACGCAGAGGTTTTTAAGATTTATACGAAATTTATCCCTCTGGAAAGCACTAAGAATCCACTCCAAAAATAACATAAAGTTACGATCTAGTGCACCCGATATGTTCGTCACCCATCGAATAGCCCCTTATACGTTCTTAGTATATATATTAGTTAGATATAGGTACTTGAATATAGGCTTATAATTTATATGTACTTGTATATAATACTATTATATATATATATTAGTATAAAGAAGTAGTTAATTTTATTTATGTTAAGTATCTTATAGTGGTATATTATCATATATATGGTGATATATGTACTGTCAACATATATAATAAATGTAATCATAGTTTATTTATTTCATAACAAAGTATACTATATTCTAATCATCGAGTTATAAATCAGATATTTTCAACTAATATATTTGTCAATGTCATTGTTTATATATATTACTTTGAGAAAAAATATAGTATTCCTCCTAAAAATTATCATGAATAAGTATGAAGTTGTATATTATAACTACACACATCACATTCAATATTAGATTATATATAAATATATTATATATATATTATATATATATATATATAATATATATATATTATATTATAGTATATATATATATATATTAATATATTATATTATATTTATATTAATTATATTATATATATATATATATATATAAATATATTAGTATATATATATTATTAATTATACGTAGATAATATATATATATATAATAAATATATAATATATATATATATATTATATTATATATTATATATTATATATATATTATATATAGTATAGATTATGTAACTAAAATTCAATCTAATCGCTCTAGATTTTTATGTCTAGATTATTTTCTTATCATTCATCTTATTATTTATTTGATATTATGAAATTATTTATTTAAGATCTATAATTCTATTTATGATATCATAATTTTGGTTTAATATTAAAAAGATAAATAGCTACAAACTATATATAGTCTTAAGACTCCAATATTATCTACTTCTGTATTATTTGTGATTACCTATACTACAATTCCATCGTATACAGATATAGATTAGTATGTATACTTGCTGTATATTATTAGTTATATATATATTTATATATATATATTATATCTCAATAATCTCATACGACTCAGATTCCATTTCTTATTAGTACTCTCATCAAAAGTACTCTCATAGTAGTAATATTATTATTATATCATATGATTGTTACGGCTAATTTTTAATTGTCTTAGTATTAGACGTTATGTGTGCCGAAAGGAATTTATATAAAATATATTTTATAAAATATATATATATATACTCATTTGCTTATAGTATGACTTACTAGGTTATTATATATTACCTTAGTATACTGTACTAGTATATTATTATATTTATAGTATATAAATACTCGGCTATTATTAATTTACTAAGTATAGCGCAACACGCGAATGTATTATAATTAAGCAATAGCTTAATAGTAGTATTGTGATTAAGACGAGTCACGTGACGACTAGCCTTCTGGCTGGGGGAGAGGCAAAAAATAATACTTTTAAAGATATTTATATAGGTATAGGTATTTAATCTAAGTTACTAGTTATAAAAGCACATCTTAAATAATGATTCAAAACATACACAGATTTTAATATATATTAATTAATATATATATATATATATATATTAGTATATATATATATATTAGTATATTATATATATATTTATATATGAGTTTTTATGTCAAATGTGGTCGCTCGCAAATAATAAAAATATTTTAGGCTTTCGTTAAAGTTAGTAAAACTGGGGAAATATGCATTTTATGATCCTAAATTTAATTTTACGGAGAATAACTCATAAAGAAAAGAAGAAACTTTCTTGACATCTTTTTAAATTTCTTATTCATTTATCAAGATATCAAATAAATTTTAAAGACAGAAATTGATATTATATTATTGAAAGTGTCTAACACGTTAGTCTTATTATATATAAACAATGAAATGAAAGCTTAGGCAATTTATCTCTGTTTAAGTTTTAATTATGCAATTGAAATGAGGTTCTCAAATCCCCGATATATATAAATAAAATTAGGAAAAGATGAAAAAAAAAAAAAAAAAAAACATAAAAGAAAATTTTACAAAATAAAATATAAAGTTTTGTGCCGTACGTTTTATGCGCTACTCAAGCAATAACAATAAGAACAAAATAAAACGAATAAAAAAAACATAATGAGGCACAGATGATTTAGCCTCAAAGGTCAGATGTGAAATTTGAGTCTATTGTCCATGCTATGAACATAGATTCAAGTACTTACTTTGCAGATTATTCAAAAGATTAAAAATTAACTAAGATTGATTATTGATATTTCTCCTCTCTCTCCTCTCGATAAGGAATATGGCTCCCTTCACAATAATGCTCCCCCTTTCAATATATTTAGCAATCTCCTCTCGATGTTGATACCTTACTGCCTAAAGCAGGACAACTACTTACAATCGTCATGATATACTATCAAAAATGAAAGGGCTGGTCTCGCTTTGATATTATGTTTTTGTGAGAAATATATAATTAATTTGACACAAATATTCCCCAAGTTACTCTACCTGTCACTCAAAAAATGCTCGCTGAGAGTTAGCAGTCGAGCTCTCACTCTTTTTCCCTTAGTGTCACCTGCAGAACTGAGGTGATATCTGGTGAGATATGATCGGGACTCGATATCGTTCCCAATACAAATTTCGCGATACCTACTCACAATCTTTTCTCTAGTTGTCCACAATAGATTTATACATCATGACCGCACTTTCATCGTTTCAGTTATACACATGCAAATGTTAGGCATGATAGCCCAAGATGTTAATTGAGTTAGATAATATAATCTTCCTCTT
>JABUQX010108116.1:35000-39342 GCA_015478945.1 Trachelipus rathkii | reverse complement strand
ATAGTAGGTGTTTTAATACTGACGGTTTTTTAATAAGATAAATTTCAATATTTGTTTTTATATACCATATATTTCGTTAGTTGTGAAAAAAATTCCTGTTACCCCTTAACATAATTATAACTTAAAAAATATGCATTTTCCCAAAATTTCACTTTTACAATTTAGTCTTGAATGTACGATTTTTCCCTAATTTCAACATTTGAATTTATTTTTTTATTCTTAAAATTGAGTTATCACGGGATTTTTATTTTTCAGCATTTGAAAATAAAAATGTGTTTCATTGAAATGCCCCATTTAACAAAGCAAATAAAAGCGAATTTTGTTATAGTTTCAGGTGTTCTTAATTGACGTATTTATTAATGAAATGGTCAATATTTGTTTTTAGTATAACCAAATATTAGTAATTCTTGTGAAACAATTGATTTACTGTAAAACTAATTAATTTCAAAGTTAGGCTTTGTCTAAAAACTTTTATTCCAGTAAAATTTAGAACTCTTAAAGTCGATTTTTCCTAAAATTCAATATTTGATATTATTTGGAGTTTGGAGTTGCGGATTTTTACGTGATTTCTTAGCATTTGAACAACTGAGTACTGCTGTGTTTCATGAAATGCATTTCAAAAGCAGAAACAGCGAATTTGTTATATAGTTATGTGTCTTAATTGACGATTTTTAATGAATTTCAAATTTGTTTTTCCGTTACCAAGATCATTAGATGTGACAACCTGTTTTATAAAAAAATTTTAACTTCTAACATTACTCTCTAATTTTCACATTACAAATTTGAACTCTTAAAATTTTTCCTAATTTCAAATTTGAAATTATTTTGTATTTAAAATGAGTTTTACGGGATTTTCGCATTTGAAAAAATAACTATTGTTTCATTGAAATGGCCAATTTCAAAAATCATAGAAAAAGCATATTGTTAAATAGTTTAGTGTTCTTAAATTGAGTTTTTTAAGAATATAATATAGTTCTTTTATGTAAGTCTAACTGAAGTATAGAAGGAACTTGGTGGAGCTCTGTGAAGAAAATTTTACTTTAAAATAATACTTATGATACGATAAATGACCTATAAAGCTCTATCTTTCAAAATAATTAAAAAATTGTAAGATTTCAAAATAACTGCACAGATTTTTGGTATTTTTTAAAATGTTGAGCGTAGTACTTCCAGCAGAAAAAATAGTGTATATGACTGAAATGGAATAAAAGAAAGAGGAAAGAATTTATTAATTTTTAGGTGTCTTATAATTTTACGTTTTTTAATGAAATTTCAAATCTTATAATTGTTTATACAAATACTTAAAAGATCTAATGACAATGTTTTAATAAAAAATCTTTAACTTCTAAAATTACCGCTTTTTCTTAAATTTACAAACAAAATTAATTTTTAAAGTTCGTATTTCTAAATATTTCAAATTTGAAGCTCAATCCGGGAATTTCTCATAATCGATTGTTTTAACGGAGCAATTTAGCATTTGGCAAAAAAGAACCGAATTCATGGGATGTAAAATTAGTAACATGAAAAGCGAAATGATTTTAATAGTTTTAGTTGTTTAAAATTGACATTTTATAATTAAATTTATATTCGTATGTTTATGAAAGTGTTATTTCATTAGTAGTGAAAAACCTGTTTTAATAAAAATTAACTTCTAAAATTAACGCTTTTTATTAAATTTTACCATTACAAATTTTAAACTCTTAAAGTACATTTTTCCTAATATTAAGCATTTGACTTATTTGTATTTTTCTTAATTGAGTTTTTTATCGTTTATATTACTGCTAAAAATATGTTTTCATTGAAATGCAAATTTTTAAAAGCATCAACTATTTGTTATAAGTTTTTATGTGCTTAAAATGACGGTTTGGGAATTTACTTATATTTGTTTTTATATACCAAATATTTCATTAGATGTTAAAACCTTTTAAATATAAATTTTAACTTTTACAATTAGCTTGTACGCGGTAAGTACGCCCCAGTCGTTATGTATTACTGTTAAAATCGTACTGATTTTTCCATAAGTGCTAACATTTGAAATTATGTTTAAAACTATCTTAAAATTTGATTTTTAACTAATTTTAGAGCTCGAAAAAATATGATCTTTCATTGTATTTTACTCTCAAAAAGCATTAACTGCGATTTGAGTTAGAATTGTGGGATTTATTACTTAAATTACTCTGTTTAATTCAAAGTTCTCAATATTTTTTATAATAATAATACATAATATTTCCTTTTATGAACCTGTTTTTAATAAAATTTTAACTATCTAAAATTACGCTTTTTGCTTAAGTTTCTCACCTCACGAAAAAAGGACGTCTTATAATACCCGGTTTTTCCTAATTTCACATTTGATTATTTGGATATTCGAAATTGTTTGCATGCGGATGAATTTTTAAGCATTTGAGAAAATATTTGTTTCTCTGAACGGCTTTAAAAAAGCAGGAAATCGATTTTTTTCAATTTATTTCAAATTCTTAAATTAACTTGGAGGGCGGAGGGGCAGTAATCTCAGTATTCGCCTCTGTGCGGTAGCATTGACCCTTAAACTAGTTTTAATAAAAATCAAACTCAGACAGTACGGTCTGGTCACAATGTTTCAAGTTGTTTGCAATTTGCTTCTATTTCTTGACGGTCATTTCCGTAGTTAAATTTATATTATTTGCTAATTCTTAAAATTGAATTTTAAACGGTATTTTCAGCTTTGAGAGAATATCGTTGTTCATTGAAATGCAATGTTTCAAAGCAAAAAGGCAATTTGTTAATAGTTTTCAGGTGTCTATAATGACATTTTTAATGAATTTCAATATTTGTTGTTATTTATACCAAATTTCATTAGACTGTCAAAACCTGGTTTTAATAAAAATTTAGCTTTCTTAAAATTACGCTTTTTCTATAAATTTTCACATTACAAGAATTTAGAACACTTTAAAGTACGATTTTTCCAAAATTTCAATTCTTCGATTTTTTGTAATTCTATATAAAGTTTTACAGGGTAATGTTATCATTGCAAATACAATATATTATGAATTAGTACATTTTGTGATACAGAACTACGAATTGTTTAATATTTTAGGTCTTAAATTGACTTTAATGAAATTTCAATATTTGTTTTACATATAAATTAGATTGACTTTATTAGTGAAAACCAGTGTAAATTAAAAAAACTTTACTTTAATTACCTTTTTCTTAACTTTCAATTGCACATTTAAAATCTCTTAAAAGGTTCGATAATTTTCTCCTCGGTCAATATCAATCACATTGAGCTCACCAAACCTTATTCTTAATAGGATGTATTATATAAATTGTAGTATTTATATATATATATATATATATATGCAACATGTACCATTTTAAAAGAAGAGCGAGTTGAAATTCTTACAAATTCAAGAAAGCGAATTTTTATAAGTTTCGAGTAAATTATGTGAATAGACCTTTAGCGAATATCGTTGGAAGGAATTTCATTCAGAGGTTACATATTAATGCGGAGTCAATTTCATTCAGAGGTTGCATACACATGAATGTGAAGTGAATTTCATTCAGAGGTTACATATTAATGTGAAGTGAATTTCATTCAGAGGCTACATACATATGAATGTGTAGTGAATTTCATTCACAGGTTACATATTAATGTGGAGTGAATCTTCCCAATGTATTTTTGTGGAAGATCTCTATAAATATTATTCGTTGGATACGGTGCTACATCAAAGTTTTTTGAAATTAAAAAATAAGAAAAAAAAATTAAAAACGTTGCAACTTGTATATAAATAATAATGGTAATAATGATTACAGTCTCCTTTGCTTTTGAGGTCGCGGCATACAGTAGTAATATCCCATATTAGGGTTACCCAACACCAGAAATTTGTGCACCGAGCATCAAAAGTAATTTTTCCTCAATGCACGGCACCTCTATGTTTGAATGCGAACCGTGCTTCGCATTGCACCACACCGCGCCTCACCCGGTACGTCGGCAAAGCCTATCCCATAGTATGAGGAACTCAACCGAAGGAATAGCAAAATATGTAATTTTCGCATGAAGGAGCGAATGGTAATTAGAATTGACTCGATGGTTGCATGCAAAATATTACCACAGGTGAAGATGTCAGGCGAAGAGAAAGCTTATTGCAATACACACGCATCTTCGGAGCGAGTTGGTTTCCACCGCTGAGCCACTAAGAGTGGTGATATAAGATGCACATGGATGCACCCGAACATCCGATGTAGAGAAGAATATACTAGACAGCATTGGTGAACATCCTCTACTTAGCACGCGTATGCTATCAAATATTTCATGAGATTGTATGAAAAGCTCTTCACGCATAACAAATATATCGGTTTCATGGAC
>JABUQX010108116.1:10000-15000 GCA_015478945.1 Trachelipus rathkii | reverse complement strand
AAATTATTCTTTTTATGTTTATAACATAAAAAAATTTGCATTTTTACATACCCTAAAGCAGTAAATCAGTAAATCAGTAAATCAAAACTGCCCTCCTGCCCTTCCATGATCTATGATCTATTGATCTATTGATCTATTGATCTATTGATCTATTGATCTATTAATCTATCGATCTATTGATTCAAGTCGTATTTTCATTAAAATTGTTGTTTTACATACCCTAAAGCAGTAAATCAGTAAATCAGTTAATCAAACTACCATCCCACCTACCCATCCATGATCTATTGATCTATTGATCCAAGTCATTGAATTATTGATTCAAGTCATATTTTGTATAACATAAACACAAAAACTTTATTTATTTTTTTGTTTCTTTAAACATTTTGTTTTTAATAAAAAATAAATTATCTTTTTATTGTTTATAATAAAAAATTTGCATTTTTACATACCTTAAAGCAGTAAATCAGTAAATCAGTAAAGCAGTAAATCAGTAAATCAGTAAATCAGTAAATCAAACCACCCACTCTATCCTCCTACAATTCGTGATCTAATTTGATCTAATTGAATCATTGAATTCTATTGATCTATTTGACTATTGATTCAAGTCATATTGTGATAACATAACACAAAAATTTTATTTATTTTTGTTTGTTTTCTTTAAAACATTTTGTGTTTAATAAAAAATTTTTATTTCTTTTTATGTTTTATAACATAAAAAATTTGCATTTTTACATTACTCTTCTAAAGCAGAAAATCATGTTAAATTCAGTAAATCCAAAACTACCCACACCACCCTTCCACCCATCTATGATCTATTGATCTATTGATCTATTGATCTATTGATCTATCGATCTATTGATTCAAGTCATATTTTTACTAAAATTGTCATGTTTTACATACCCTAAAGCAGTAAATCCAGTAAATCAAAGTACCATCCAGCCACCCTCCTACCCTTCCAGATCTATTGATCTATTGATCTATTGATCTATTGATCTATTGATCTATTGAATCAAGTCATATTTTTTACTAAAAATTGCATTTTTACATACCCTAAATCAGTAAATCAGTAAATCAAACTACCCTCCTACCCATCCGTGATCTATTGATCTATTGATCTATTGATCTTTTGATCTATTGATCTATTGATTCAAGTCATATTTTTTATTAAAATTGTTATGTTTTACATACCCAAAAGCAGTAAATCAGTAAATCAGTAAATCAAACCACCCACTCTATCCTCCTACCACCCTTGATCTATTGATCTATTGATTCAAGTCATATTTTTTATTAAAATTGTTATGTTTTACATACCCTAAAGCAGTAAATCAGTAAATCAGTAAATCAAACTACCCTCCTAACCATCCGTGATCTATTGATCTATTGATCTATTGATTCAAGTCATATTTTTTATTAAAATTGTTATGTTTTACATACCCCAAAAGGCAGTTAAATCATAAATCAGTAAATAAACTACCCTTCCTACCCATTCCGTTATCATGATCTATTAGATTCTATTGATCTATTGATCTATTGATTTAAGTCATATTTTTTACTAAAAAAACAAAAACTTTTTATACTTTTTATGTTTATAACTTTTAAAAAATTTGTATTTTTTACATACCCTAAAGCAGTAAATCAGTAAATCAGTAAAGCAGTAAATCAGTAAATCAGTAAATCAGTAAATCAAACTACCCTCCAGCCACCCTCCTACATTTCTTGATCTATTGATCTATTGATCTATTGATCTATTGATCTATTGATTCAAGTCATATTTTTATTAAAATTGTCATGTTTTACATACCCTAAAGCAGTAAATCAGTAAATCAAACCACCCTCCATACCCTCCTGCCCATCCATGATTTATTGATCTATTGATCTATTGATCTATTGATCTATTGATTCAAGTCATATTTTGTATAAACATAACATAAAAATAAGTTCTTCCCCAACCCTCCCACCACGACCTTTTTGATCTATTGATCTATTTGATTCATGTCATATTTCGAGTATCATTTCGGATAAACATAACACAAAAAATAAGTTCTTTATATACTAACCACTGAATATATGCTAACGTAAAACAAAGTTTTCACATTAATAAAAGCTAACATAACATAACCTGAACTAAGAAATATAATGTACAACGAACAACCTAACACACCTTACGCGCGAATAAACTACTAACATTAACAAATTTCTGCACTTAACAACAGTAGTACTATCACATCGCACAAAAACGTAACCTAATCACACTTTTTCAAGCATATTTCTAACATATCAATTTTAATTTTACATTAACATCGTAATATTTAACAAAAATTTAGCATATCCCTGTCTCAAATCATCATACTGACAACGAATATAATGCTAACGTACCAAATTTTTTTACATCAACTTTCGTAATATTTAACAAAAATTCATTATAACCTCGTCTAACTATCATAATCCCCAACGAATAATTGCAATCATAACAAAGTTTTACAAAAATAACATAAAAATAACAAAATTTTTATCCTGACATAACATAAAATAAGTTATTTAAATAAAATATCACAGTAAAGGTAAAAGTTTTAATATATATATATATATATATATATATATATATATATAGTATATATATATTATATATATATATATATATATATATATATAATATATATATATATATATATATATATATATATATATATATATATATATAGTTATGTATATATATTAATATATATATGTTGACTTGTTATCATACGTAAGGTAAGTTTTGTAAAATATGAGAAGATGGTTTCGATCTACCAGTCGCCCCAACCAGAGACCGTAATCTTATCACTTACGCCATCACCTCATATGTTATATAACAGTACAAATTTAAGGTTAATGATTATTATATATATATATATATATATATATATATTATATAATATATATATATATATATATAATAAATATATATATATAATATATTATATATATATATATATATATATATATATATATATATAGTATTATATATATTATATTATATATATATATTAAAACTATTTACACGCTTTACTTTGATATTTTATTCAAAGAACTTATTTTATGTTATGTCAGGATAAAACTTTTGTTATTTTTATGTTATGTTTGGTTTAAACTTTGTTATGTTTGTAATTATTCGTTGGGGATTATGTATTTAGACGAGGTTTATGATGAATTTTTTGTAAATATTACGAAGTTTATGGTAAAAAAATTTGGACGTTAGCAATAATTCGTTGTCATATGATGTTTTAGACTGGGATATGCCTTTAAAATTTTTGGTTAAATATTGCGATGTTAATGTAAAATTAACATGATATGCTAGAGATATGCTTATAAAGTGTGAATAGGTTACGTTTTTTGTATGTTATGTTACTTTACTGTTGTTAAGTGCAGAAATTTGTTAATGTTAGTAGTTTATTCGCCCGTATGGTGTGTTAGGTTTGTCGTTGTACATTATATTCTTAGTTCAGGTATGTTATGTTAGCTTATTAATGTAAAAACTTTTTTACGTTAGCCATTTATTCGATGGTTAGTATATAAAAAACATTTTTGTGTTATGTTTATCCAAATTGATACTCGAAATATGACGATGAATCAATAGATCAATAGATAAAAAGGTTCCGTTGGTGGGAGCGCGTTGGGGAAGGGTGATGCTTTAGCGGTTATGTAAAACATAAACAATTTTAAACAAAATATGGACTTGAATCAATAAGATCAATAGATCAATAGATCAATAGATCAATTAGATCAGGTGGGTGGTAGATGGATGGTGTTTGATTTACTGATTTACTGCTTTTGGGTATGTAAAACATAGACAATTTTAATTAAAAATATGACTTGAATCAATAGATCAATAGATCAATAGATCAATAGATCAATAAGATCACGAATGATAAGCGAGGGAGGTTGGATAGTAGTTTGATTTACTGATTTTACTGATTTACTGATTTACTGCTTTACTGATTTACTGATTTACTGCTTTAGGGTATGTAAAAAATACAAATTTTTTAAAGTTATAAACATAAAAAGTATAAAAGTTTTGTTTTGTTATACAAAATATGACTTGAATCAATAGATCAATAGATCAATAGATCTATAGATCAATAGATCACGGATGGGTAGGAGGGTAGTTTGATTTACTGATTTACTGATTTACTGCTTTAGGGTATGTAAAACATAACAATTTTAATAAAAAATATGACTTGAATCAATAGATCAATAGATCAATAGATCAATAGATCACGGATGGGTAGGAGGGTGTGGAAGGATTATTGATTTACTGATTTACTGCTTTTAGGGTATGTAAAAACATAACAATTTTAATAAAAAAATATGACTTGAATCAATAGATCAATAGATCAATAGATCAATAGATCAATAGATCACGGAAGGGTAGGAGGGTATGGAGGGCAGTTTGATTTACTGATTTACTTGATTTACTGCTTAAGGGTATGTAAAAATAAAAAATTGAATAAAAAATATTGACCTTGATCAATAGATCAATAGGATCAAAATATTCAATAGCATCAATAGATCAAGTAGATCACGGATGGGTAGGAGGGTAGTTTGATTGTATGATTTACTGATTTAGGGTATGTAAAAAGGCAAATTTTTTAAGTTATGATCAATAGATCATAAGATCAATAGATCAATAGATCAATAGATCATGATCAATAGATATGGAAGGGTAGACGAGGGTGGCTATGGTACTTTGATTACTGATTTTACTGATTACTGCTTAGGGTATGTAAAAACATGACAATTTAGTAAAAAATTATGACTTGAATCAATAGATCGATAGATCAATAGATCAGATAGATCAATAGATCAATAGATCAAGATTGGGTTTGGAAGGCGTAGGTAACACCTGTATTGATTTACTGATTTACTGATTTACTGCTTTAGAGTATGTAAAAAATGCAAATTTTTTAAGTTATAAACATAAAAAGAATAAATTTTTTAGTAAAAACAAAATGTTTAAAGAA
>JABUQX010108116.1:0-2500 GCA_015478945.1 Trachelipus rathkii | reverse complement strand
ATGTAAAGACAAATGGAGATTCCTGTTCATTATTATTATTATTATTATTATTATTATTATTATTATTTTATTTATTATTATTATTATTATTATTATTATTATTATTATTATTATTATTATTATTATTATTATTATTATTATTATTATTATTATTATTATTATTATTATTTATTATTTTATTATTCTTATTAAAATTATTAGTCATTTATTATTATTCATTATTATTGTTTTATTATTATTGATTATTTATTATTATTTGATATTATTATTTATTATTAATTTTATTATTTATTATTTTATTATATTATTTTATTATTATTATTTATTATTATTATTATTATTATTATTATTATTATTATTATTATTATTATTATTATTATTATTATTATTATTATTATTATTATTATTATTATTATTATTATTATTATTATTATTTATTTTTTTTATTTTTTATTGTTATATTATTATTATTATTATTATTATTATTATTATTATTATTATTATATTATTATTATTTTTGGTTCTATGTAACTGATATTGTGTATGCTATATCAGTTCCCACAGTAGGTCTTCTCGAATTTGTAAACCAAGATTTACAGGTGATAAGGAAGACTTCCAGATTCATGGAGCGTGTTCGTCAGACAATGATACCTTTATGTGAGGCTGTTACCGCAAGAGAAGTATCATTTCGAGTGATACATCCAAAAATTTATAGGTAGTATACGCTCTTGCAAAAAACCTTTTCCCACTCTCTTTCTTCTCTCTCTGCTCTCTACCTCACTTCTCTCTACTACTCTCTGCGCTCCCGTCTCTCTCTCTCTCTCTCTCTCTCTCTCTCCTCTCTCTCTCTCTCTCTCACACACACACACACAAACACACAAAACACACACTTACTGACAGGCTCTTTCAAAATGTATTCCTCCATGTTTCATATGTGTTTTCGTTACGTAAGTATTATTCGATGTTTTTGTTGTCGAAACCTATTTACGGTGCAATTTGGAACAGGTTTGGGTCTTTATTCAGTAATTTGCAGTAAAACAATTATATGTAATGTGCATATATCTGAAATACAAATCCATATTATGTATGCTCTTACAAAAAAGAATTAGACACTCGTCGATAGCTTCTTACTTACATTTTTTATACCTTTTTTGCACCACATTTAACATATCCCTTTTTCTGAATTCATATACTAGTATCATAAAAATGGCATTTACACTTTTAGAGAGTTAATGCTGATTTTGACGCTTCGTTTAATTTAAATTTTTCTCTTTCGCTGTGGGCTTATATGCAACTACGGTTCTAAGGTTTGGTCAAGCAATTTAGTTTCCCAGGCTTGGTATTAATTATAATATATATATTTATATATATACCCATATAGCACAGATTATATCAATAAGTATATTATATATATGTGTATATTATATAGTATATGTATATAGTATAATATATATATATAGTTATATATTATATGTAGGTATATATAATATATAGTCATAATAGATTTGTAATGTATATATAATATAGTAATGATAATAATATATATATAATAGATTTAATAATCATGTATCTAGTAATATATTATTATATATATATATAATATAGTTAAAATTAGTATGTTAGTAGTATATATATATATGAATTATCATGGCAGTCTTACTTTGTTTCCGTCCACTCTACTGCCCAATCAATTGACATAAACAAAGAAGTATAAGATCAAGATTAGTACTAAAATTTTTATGTCTATAGTTTTCAGATGAAAACGAGTTTTATTATTAATGATAGTTTAACAATTATTTAAGAATAAAGTTTCATTCATTTAATAAAAAAAATAAATATCGTAAAAGTGAAAACAATGTTCTGACAATTTCAAATTACTTATTAAAACTTCATTATTAAGAGAGGAAATATTACCCTTTATCTTCTGTGTTCGTTAGGAATAATCATTACATCGTGTGTGATAATAAAAGTGCTTAAAAATCTTTATTGTTTATTGTATTAAGACATCATAATAAGAAATTATTCAGTATTGTATAACGTATCCTAGAATAATTATATGTAGGAGATACTTGAGAGAAGCACATACAGATGACATATTCATTTGACTTAAAAACTTCTTTGTAAATTTTATCAAAAATAAATTTATTTTTTATTATTTATTTTATTTTATATATATATATATATATATATATATATATATATATATATATATATATATATATATATATATATATTTGTGTATTGTGTGTTCTATATGAATGATATATATATATATATATATATATATTATATATACTATATATCATATATATATATATATATATTAATATATTAATATTATATATATATATATATATAGATAGAGTAGTATATGTATATATAATTTATATATATATAGTGATATATATGTATATATATATCATTATTATATAAGTATAGTATAGTATATTATATATATAGTGTAGTATTATATTTACGAGTAATTATATTTATATAATAT
>JABUQX010108115.1:0-5000 GCA_015478945.1 Trachelipus rathkii | reverse complement strand
TCTTCTTCTTCTTCTTCTTCTTCTTCTTCTTCTTCTTCTTCTTCTTCTTCTTCTTCTTCTTCTTCTTCTTCTTCTTCTTCTTCTTCTTCTTCTTCTTCTTCTTCTTCTTCTTCTTCTTCTTCTTCTTCTTCTTCTTCTTCTTCTTCTTCTTCTTCTTCTTCTTCTTCTTCTTCTTCTTCTTCTTCTTCTTCTTCTTTTCTTCTTCTTCTTTTTTTCTTCTTCTTTTTCTTCTTCTTCTTCTTATTACACTTCTGCTTCTTCTGTCTTCTTATTCTTCTTCTTCTTCTCTTCTTCTTCTTTCTTCTTCTCTTCTTTTCTTCTTCTTCTTCTTCTTCTTCTTCTTCTTCTTCTTCTTCTTCTTCTTCTTCTTCTTCTTCTTCGAACGTGTAAGACGTATTTATTGCTTACGGGATAGTAATTCAGCAGAAATAGCAGAAAATTTTAGAAGAGATTCATATATATATATAAAAAAAAGGAAAAAAAAATTTAAATTGGTTTGTAAAATTAATATTTTATTTATTAAAACTAGTATTTTAATTTAAATTTTCAATTTATTTTTAACATTCTTATTTTGGTGAAGCTACATATTGAAATTTAACAATGCCTGCTACTCGCTACACTTGTTCTAGCTGCAATGTCAGCCGTTGGTATTCAGATTTCAAAGAAAATACTCTGGCAAATAAATTCTCTATTTGTTACTTCTGTAGCTTTGAGAATTGTATTAAAAATATTCAGACTGATGTTAATGAAATAAAGAACGTTATTGGTGAATTTAAAACAAATTTAAACGTGATTAAGGCTCCGAAACAAATTGCAAATAATAAAGAAACGGCTACGTTAATGGGTAAGATTTGTAATATTTCAGAAGAAATTAAAATTACTGAAAGGGCTTTAGGCTCTTTTAAAAGCACTTCTGAATCTCTTAGAACAACTGAGGTAATTAATAGCAATGCTAATAAAGACAAAGAAAATAACAAGGAAAACAAGTTTATGAAGGTCTCTAATGGATGTAAACCTAAATTGAGGCCGGAATTTAGAGTTCCCGTTTCAAATCCCTTTTCCCTTCTGGAGGTTGAAGGGTGTGAATCGGAGACAATCTTGATTGGTGACTCTATAGTGCAGAATATGAACGAAGAATTCGTGAAACGCAACCCTACCAAAAGGAAATGTAAAATGGTTTCTGGGGGAACAATATCGGTCTTTGATAAATCCCTTAAGGATTTACAAATCAAAGACAATAGCCTAGCGTGTGTCATGATTGGGTCGCAAGATGTGTATGAAAAGGAAAATACGACAAATGACCTAATCGGCAAATATAGAATTCTAATTAAAAACTTGAAAGAAAGATCAGGTAACATTTTATGCTTAGGAATTTTGCCTCGTTGTTTAATGGGACTAAGAGTTTCCAGCAGAGCAATTTTTTTCAACACAAGACTGGAAGAAATTTGTAGGGCAGAAAACGTCTCTTTTGCTAACCTTTGGGGTAGCTTTGATGGTCAGAATAATTTATACAGAAAAGACGGGATTCATTTAAATGATGTTGGTGACGCGCGATTAGGTCGACTATTGAACACTGAGGTCACAAAAATGCATAAGGAGATAAACTGTAGCAAACAGGTTTTTCGGAAAGATCCAAATCCCCGTTCAACATTTGCGAAATGAAAGCTATGTCTTTCAACGCAAGAAGCATTCGTAACAAAATAAATGAATTTAAAGCCATTGTTTACACAGAAAACTACGATATAGTTACAATCACTGTAACATGGTGCAACTTTAAAGATCGTGATTTTATTTCAGAATTTCAAATTAATGGTTATAAGTTATTTTAAAAAAGATAGAAACAATAATAGGGAAGGGGGAGGCGTTATGATTTATATTAAAGATATATATCAAACTACTCAGCTAGAACTAGCTGATATTCATGAAATAGATATCATTGGAATTAAAATAGAAACATTGAATATAAATTTGAATTTAATAAATGTTTATCGTCCACCGTCCTCACAATCGGCAATAGATGTAGCTTTGTATACCGAATTAAGCAAAATTTCAGAAGGATATACAATAATTGTAGGTGACTTTAACTGCCCAAATATTGACTATAATTTACTTGATGCAGATCCCGAAGGAAATAGATTACTAAAGTTCTTAGGAGATAATTTCCTATTTCAAATAATCGATTGCCCAACAAGAGGAAACAATATTTTAGACCTACTAATAGTGACTCATTTGAACTTGGTAAGAAGTTTTGAGGTCATAGAACCTATTGGTAAAAGTGATCATAACATGATTAAGTTTACCATTAACATTGAAAACAAAATGCATAGCAATAATTTGAAAGTTTCTGATTTTAAGAACGCAAATTGTAATGCCTTTAAGGAGAGCTTATCTATATATGATTGGAATGAAATATTAACAGGAAATGCAAATATAATGTGGGATACGTTTCTACAAATATTTAAAGAAAAAGAAAAAGATTTTGTTCCATATAAAATGAAACGAACTTTACCAAGTTCAAAACCAAGATGGTGGAACAATGAAATTAAAGATTCTTTAAATAATAGAAATAGGGCTTATAAACTTTGGAAGTCTTCTCCCTCAGTAGAAAATAATAATAATTACAAAGTTTGGCGTCGAAACTGCAAAAGACTAATTAGATGCTATAAAAGAAACTATGAAATTAATATTGCCCGGGAGAGTAAAATTAATCCTAAAAAGTTTTACAATTACGTCAATAATAAAAGTTCCATTAAGGAATCAATTGGACCAATATTGGACAATAACGGAAACCTAAAGTCGAACAATGCCGATGTGGCAAACATTTTAAATAATTTTTTCTCCTCAGTATTTACGAAAGAAAATCTAGATAATGTGCCTAACATGAAAGACGTACGGGATTTTCATGCAGACAGTATTTTAGATACATTTGAAATTTTAGAAGAGGAAGTTGCTTTCCAAATTGATAAGCTATTAATAAATAAGTCACCTGGACCAGATGGATTTTATCCGATGCATCTAAAAAATTTGAAAGATATATTAGTAAAACCTCTGACGATGCTTTTCAATAAGTCTTTACAAGAAGGGTTAGTACCTCATAATTTCAAACTTGCAAATATAACTCCTATTTTCAAAAAAGGAGATCGTAAGCTCCCGAATAATTACAGACCAATTAGCTTAACTTCTATAGTTGGCAAAATTTTTGAAGCAATACTAACTAATAGATTAGTTGCACATCTTGAAGATCATGGATTGCTCAAGAATTCCCAACACGGGTTTAGAAGAAATAGATCATGTTTAACAAATTTACTAGAATTCTTTAATGTGGTTATTAACGATGTAGATAACTATAAATCTTTTGATGTCATTTACCTAGATTTTCAAAAGGCATTTGATACCATCCCTCATCAAAGATTATTGGAAAAGCTTAGAGCTCATGGAATTCGAGGAAGACTTTTAAATTGGATTCAAAATTCGTTATTAATAGTGAATGCTCAGATTGGGCGAATGTTATTAGTGGTGTACCCCAAGGGTCTGTCCTGGGTCCAATACTGTTCATTATATATGTAAATGACATTGATGATAATATTTTAGGCAATATTTCGAAATTTGCAGATGATACGAAACTTGGAAATCGCATAATATGTGAGAACGACTATCAATTACTCCAAAGCGATTTGAACAAGATTGTAAATTGGTCAAAAACATGGCAAATGAAATTTAATACCGATAAATGTAAGGTTATACATTTTGGGAGTAGGAACAGTGAATACGATTACAAAATAGATGACTCAGTTATCAAAGTTGTCAATGAGGAAAAGGATCTCGGAGTATTAATTAATAAGGATTTAAAGTTTGCGAGACAATGTGCTGAAGCTGTTAAGAAAGCAAATAAAGCTCTAGGCTTTATTGCCAGAAACTTCGAATATAAATCTAAAAATATAATACTTCCTCTTTATAAAACATTAGTTAGACCTCATCTGGAATACGCAGTACAGTTTTGGAGTCCATACCTCAAAATGGACATAGAAAAAGTTGAAAGATTCAAAGAAGGGCAACAAATTAATACCAGAATTGAGAAGTAAGTCATACAACCAATGACTACGCGAATTAGATATTACTTCTTTAAAACCAAAGAAGATTAGAGGAAAATTAAAGCAAGTCTTTCAAAAAATTACTAAATAAATTTGAAATATCGATGACAGGCAATTCTTAGATATGATTTTAACGGATGTAACACGAAGTAATGCATAAACTTTGTCAGGAAACGATTTTCAAACAAATAGCAAAGATATTTCTTCACTTACGATGTAATGAGAAGTGGAATGTCTTCTCTATGAAATACGTGAACAGCGGCAAACATCGATTTATTCAAGAAAAAGTTAGATACACTTTAAAGAAATTGGTCTGTGAACTTCAAACTCATACCGAATCGTTACTTTATTAAAAACGTGAAAATTCAGTAACGAACTATTGAGATCAATTTGATAAATGTTAAAAGTACTTCTTAAAAGAATTTGGTTCGCCGAACTTATATTGAAAACAGTTTTAATGTTTACTCCTTAGAGGTTAAATTTACCGCAAATGTTTACCGCTGTTCTAGCGCTCTAAGTCGGTGGTCGCATTGATCACACTATCATCTTAATTTGTAATAACAAGCTTTGATGTTCACCGTTTAGAGGGTTATTTCTAACGTTCTAAGCCGGTGACATCATCGATCACATTATCATAATATTTTGTATTAACAATTTTGATGTCCACCACTTAGAGGGTTATTTCTAACGTTCTAAGCAGGTGACCTCTTCGATCACACTATCGTCTTAATTTGTAATAACAGTTTTGATGTCCACCACTTAGAGGGTTATTTCTAACATTCTAAGCCGGTGACATCATCGATCACACTACAATAATATTTTGTAATAACAGTTTTGGGGTTCACCGTTTAGAGGGTTAATTATAACGTTCTAAGCCGGTGAACTCATCTTCCCTCAGACTAGCCTTGA
>JABUQX010108114.1:12500-30000 GCA_015478945.1 Trachelipus rathkii | reverse complement strand
GATTGAGGAACTCTGCTAAAAAATTACGCCATTACGGGAAGAAACGTTTTGAATGGAACTTTCAGAAAATTTTTCATTAATTGGATTATTATTATTATTATTATTATTATTATATTATTATTATTATTATTATTATTATTTTATTATTATTATTGGAAATATTATTATTGGAAATATTATTATTGGAAATACTATTATTTGAAATATTATTATTATTATTATTATTATTATTATTATTATTATTATTATTATTATTATTATTATTATTATTATTATTATTTACTGAGTAAGATGCCAGTCGACCGTGTATGTGTGACTATAACTTCTTCATTTCACATTATTCAAATTATTAAAAAAAAATCAAAGAGAACCAAAATATTAATTTAAAATTAGAATCGCCTAAAACTAGCACAGTTCCCAAGACTTGCTGCAAATTCATCTAATTCCCAACAACTTTATTTTTAAGTGAAAAAAAATGTTTTATTGACTACAAACATCCTAAAATTAAAATTTTAAATATTATTGACATATAAATCTCTTTGGCATATTTTCAAAACTTCAGATTTTTTATGATTACTTATAAGGTAAACTGTTTCGAGGCATATATATATATATATAATATAATATATATATATTATATAGTATATATATATATTACATATAGGTGATCTATATATATATATATATATATATATATATAACATAGTATATATATAATATATATAATATATATATATATATATATATATATATATATATATATTATATATATATTATTACATACTACTGCTACTGGGTATAAGTTAAAGGAAAGGTGACCTAAATTCTTATAAATGGAATTTTAAATATTTTAATTTTTAATTCATGTTGAAAATTTACTCATTTTTATTCATTTTATTTGTGGGGGGTGGGGGAATAAAATAATATTCTTCAACAATTATATATATATATACCGGTATATATTATATAATACTATAATATCATATATATATATATATATTTTTTTTATTTTTATTAATATATAAATTTATTTTATTATATATATATATATATATATATATATATATGATATATATATATATATATATATATATATATATATATATATATATAAGAAATAAATAAATAAAATTAAGCCTTTAAAAACGTATTCAATTAAGCCTTCTTCCAATATTTCACAAATCCTACAAGAAAATAATTTATATCTACATTAAAATTTAAGATGACATTAACAGCAGGAAATAGTTTATCCATGAACAATAAAAAATATATATATATTGAACTTTGGATAAAATTCAACAATTTACGAGACTGCAAAAGCCTGATTAACTACTTCAACATCTTTATCAACCCACCGATAATCCTCAAGGAATACCAATCTCCCAATCACTGTGTAAATAAATTAAAAAAGAAAAAAAAAGAAAGTCATTTAAAATTTATTGTCGCAAAAATATATATTTTTTTTAATGTTGCTCAAATATATTATATATATTTTTTAAAAAGACTTTTAAACCTTTCCAACGGAATAAAGACTGTCATAAAATTATAAAGGAAGAAGAGAAATTCGAAGCAGTTAAAAAATATTGAGAGTAATAAAAATATATCAAGAGAAAATTTTCTATATATATATATATATATAATATATATATATATATATATATGATTATATATATATATAAATATATATATATATATATATATATATATATATATTTATTATACATATATATATATATATATATATATATATATTATATATATATAATATATATATATATAGTATATATATATATATCTATATATATATAGTATATATATATATATATAAGCGGGATGCCACACCCAATGACAAGGGATTAGTCTCAAATGAGGTGACGATAAGTAAATGTAAATATTTGAATTCATATATATATATATATATATAATATTTATATATATATAATATATTATATATATATATATATATATATATATATATATATATATATATATATATATATATATATATATATATATATATATATATATATATAATAATAATATATGAAAAAGTTTCTATGATGTCTGGTACAAAGGCTAAATTTCAAAACTTTCCCATTTCGGTATCTATCCTACGTTTTGTACGTTTTTTGATTTACCTTTCGTAAAACATTATTTTGGAATTGTAAAACATTCAAGAACTTTTATTCCACAATTTTTTACAAAAATGAAGTTTGTAAATGAGGAGATATCTCTGTGAATGCTTGGAATATAGTTTTTGTAAAAATATTTATCTTTACCCATTTTGGTAAATTTAATGACATATCTCAAATAAAATTTTTAAATGAAATTAAACTTTAATAAAGATATTTTAAAGGAAAAGGAAATAATAAATTAGAATTTTATTTTTTTTAATTCTATTTCTTGCAGATAAAATTTTTTCATTTGAAAAACAGAAAAATGCTTACTGTGAAGGTTGAACTCACAATGTCAAAAAAAAAAAAAAAAATTTGTACCGGAGCATCTTTGAGATGCATATTTTCCAAGATGTTATAATATAAAGGAAGTTTACGCGAGAATACAGACCAAAGAATTAATTTTTCTGACATAATGTCAAAAATTTCAACGATAGACAATTAATTATGTATTGACTCAATAAGGATCAGAAGAGTTCAGTTTCTCTATAAATAACCAATAAAATGCCTTTTTTTAAAAAAATGAAATAAATAACGCAGAGTAAGGGTGTAACCCCAGTATTCGAAAAGTCATGTCTCTCAGAGTTTAAAACCAAATAATTGAAACCGATTGACAACAGTGAACGGGTAAAGGGTGGACAAGTGTAAAGCAAGAGAGGATTATCTATAAATTGAAGAATGATGGGAATAAGAACCTTTCAGAACATCTATTTATTGATTTAAAGGGTAAGGTTGTCCCCACACAAATCACTGTTTTACACTGTGTAACAATGTTTGCATAATATACAGTGCGACCAGAATTGATTTTAGAAATCAAGTTAAGGAGTGAAGGAATAAGAGAACTTTCAAGATAAAGACATCGAGGGATATTCTGTTGATGAGGAAGAGTCGAAGGTACATAATTCCCTATCAAAGAAATGGCCATATATTTATGTTGGATAGTATTAAGGTTAGAGGAAATACAAATTTATTAGGTATATTAAATTTACGACTAATTCGGAACTCTCAGACAAGTGAGTCAGTAATGAAGTGGGATGTTTCTGCACTATGTTATTGGAGAGGGTAACACCAATCTAGGTTAAATGAAGTAGTAAGGGTGTTTTTTAAGAGGGTTATAGTGTCCATTTTGAGTCACAAAACGTTGAAAGCAGTGGTTATTTTCAAGTTTATTCAATATTAAGAGATAAAGTGTTGCGAGATGCTAAAAGGCTTATCTGCTGTAGTTGCCATGATGAATTAACTTTATTATGTAGATAAGAGTATAATGTAATTCGTGCCACAGAAACAAAAAATAAACTGAGAACTTAATCATATATGTACGACTTGAGTTTTGGTTAGAGATCGGTTCTTAATCAGAGAAGAATTGATGGCTGGGGATAGGGCTTACTATGAGTAAATTTAGGGCAGGGTGGTTTATTGAACGTATCTCCTATTGCACAAGCTGTAAAATTATTTACACATTTATGTAGTGATAAAGCGTAGTTTAGCTTTTTTTTTATATTTGGTTATATTTTTAAGATAGCACAAATATTAAAATTATGTTTATATAATATATGATTATATTTACATTATATATCTTTATTTTTTCGGTGATAAATATAATTTGTGAGGGAAATTCATCTATAGGTATATAATTTTAGTGAGCGATTGTTATTGAGGTATATCTACTTATTATAGGACAACCGAAAAATATTTACATTTGATATAGTTGTGATAAAAGTAATAACAGGCTGGTTTTTAATTGTTTTATATTGTGTTAAAAAAAAAGAAATTACTTAAAATATTTGTATATAAATTGTAATATTTAATGTATAGTGAATAGAATATATATATATATCGTTTTACTAAGAATTAAATATTTGGGCTTCATAGTTAAATATTTAGGCATGAGTGTTTGAGGTATCATATTATCCCTTTGTCAACAACCTGATAGATAAAATTTTACCAATACATTTATGTAGTGATATAGCGTAGTCATAGTTGTTGTAGACTTATTTTATTAATTTTATTATGTAGCTATAATAATAAGCTAAATAGGATGTATGTTGTTGTTGGTTTTGTTGTTTGTGTTGCCCTGTAACCCAGGTAGTGACGAAGAGTTAGTGTGTGTTGTGTGATGTGTGTGGTTGATAGTTTTACAGAGTAGAACTGTTTTAAGCTTCCTCAATAAATTTTAACTCTATAACGCCTGTCATAAGTGTTATATGGAGAGTACAATCATTCTTACTTATTTTTTATCAAACAATAATATTCTCGGTTAATACCCTGATTTTCAAACATTGTGCACACTGAGATGATGATATTGTAATATAGCACAGCCGGAACGAGAAAAGTCAACAGAAGTATAAAATTAAAACCTATTTGCGCAGCTGAATCAGGGTTTCCATGAAGGAGATCTCTCAATAGCAAAAATTTCGCTTTTTTCGGTCAAATTCGCTTACAATAAATCGATTTCTTTGTTCACAGCATCTTCGGATGATTTTTTGAAACTTATTTATCTCACGCACTTTGTCTTTTTAATCGTATATTTTTTTTTTGTTGTCTAGGTGTATCTTTTTTGTGTGTTTATTACGTCATTTGGACAAATCTCACCCCTATAGTAATATAATATACTTTCAAACATAGAGTAAGTGTCATTATTATTAAAAGTATATTATATATTCATTTATTCAAAAACTTATTTTCATATGTTTATATCTGTAATAGAAAGAATATGTAAATTTGAGGTATATTTAAATATGTTATCTCAAATGTTTATAGTAATATCGGTTATCAGTAATATAATTTACTGTATGAGCTCCTTATATTAATAAGTTTTATGCTAATAGTTAGGTTGAAGTCAATCTATATACCTTATGGCCAACCGTAAAATATAATTTTCAATTTGAATGTAAGTAGATATATAAAACTAGTTAATGATTCACAAGCTTCATATATGTAACTTTGTACAGACTATATAAATTGCAACATCCTAGCTACAACTTTAGTATTATATATGATTTTTTCTAATGTTATGGATATTATCGGTTATTCAGATAATATTTGAGCCTACCTATAGTGTATAATTTAGGCAGGTGTTATTTTGTTATATGTGTTTGAATAACCAGTAATATATTTATTATCAATTTATGTTTAATGAGACACAGTGTATACTGTAACATATACTGTTATAATTATGATATAATGTGTATCTGACTAGGGACTTTTCTTAATAAACTAATGTAAATTTACTATATTGATCGTGTATATTTCAGATAATATAAATTTTTGAGAGCCTCCTAGGGTAAATTTTATTAGGAGGATGTCATATATTGTTTGGAGGTTCTTATTCTTATATCCTTATAAAGCACGTAAAGGTAATAAAATCATATTACAATAACGTTATTGAATTAAATGACGTTAAAGTCAGCTTTTATTATATATAATATAAATTATGTATTATGTGTAATATAGCAAAAAAATAATATCTTTTTACTTTCTATTTGTCTCCTTGTTACTGTAATTATCTTTATGTGTTTACGATATATAATCTAGGAATCTTCATAAGAAATAATAATTTAGGGACTCACCTATAAGGTAAATTGAGGCTAATGAGGTGTTTTTAGAGGTATTCTCTAATTTGATATAACCTAATATTATTCAGAGAACACCTCACTCTCTGACACATGCGATACATTGGTCACAGTGTCGTAAAAGCGTAGATCTAAAAAGACTACTTATACATGGTCTACTTAATTTGTTTATGTTTAATAGCAAGGAAAAAATTACTAAAATAACTATTGTTATCAAATTACTAAAGAGAGGACTCATTTTTCTAATCTTACGAATGAAATCTCTGATATAAAGATATTAGATAATTATAAAAAGTGCATACTAGGCTCCTTGAAAAATTTAAAGACATAGGTTTAAAAATGTGAGATATCAAACTTGTATCTGCTTTGAGGTACTATAACCCAGCTTTGGCTAAGAAAAAATTTAACAATGGAAGAAGCTCTGTAGTTAGTCTTCGATGGATGCATCATATAAGAGAATAGACTAAATATATGCGAGATATTTTTCGTACATATCTCTTTTACTATTAAAGATATTAATAATATATATACTTGGGTATGTAAACAGAGCAAAGAAACGTAGTGAAGAATTGTTCTGAGAGTTCGTGCTTACTGGCATGTTACCAATACCCCGTGCGAGCGTTCAGGTGGAAGACTAATTGCGTCCGCCGCTCTCCCTCCTGTCGGTCTCAGAATATTTCCTACCCAATAAATAAGCGGAGGAGGTGATAAAATGATGAAATGATAAGTATTTATTCCTCTTCTAAAAGCGATACGTAAAATATTTTATGCGATACTACATTTTTGTGGTGTGGAAACGTGAATTAACTTGGTACAGCTCAGTCAGCCTATGTCAAAAATGGAAATCCATCTCACCTTCATAATCTCTAACATCTGTATAAATTTTTTAAGATATATATGGACTAGATAATAAACCAAGTTATAAGTTGACCTTGATTCTTAAGTATACTTATCAATCTAGCGGTCCTCCTACATGCGGGATCAACACCACTGGGATATCGCGTTTGACGGCGTTGGCGTTGTGAGTGTTTTCAATGTTTCTTTGCATCGAGATGCCGAGATATTAGATTTTCCTATAAACCAATCATGGTATAGTAGTAAAGTGTTTTTAGTTTTACAAAAATAACTGTACTAAGTTTCGTTTGATTATTTTTTATATCATTCTCAAGTTTTCATTAGTTCTGGATTATGTGCTTTCGGGAGGCTTAGGCATATATGTTAATTATATATATCACTGTAAAAAAAATATAATAAATAGAAGATAATTAATTATTATTGTGGGTCCTAGGTAATTAAGGCAGGTATGTGAGGTACCTAAAGTTCAAGCTATTGTCAACTAATATATATACTATATATATATCGTAAAATTTACACTATTATTAATGTATATGTGAAGATCATATGCTAGTGCCTCTATTAATTTATAAAAATGTTATTTTTAACTGAAATAAGCATATAACTACATCCTATATCCTAATAAAATTATATGTGTTAATATAAAATTATAATGTAAATATTTGACATGTTACCAGAATCGATTTATATCTAAGATATAAATAATTTATTAGTAGCTTACCTATAATAAGGTAAATTTAATTATAGAAAGGTCCTAACTTATTTCTTGTTTTATCTCAGTGATATGGACCAAACGAGAGAAACTTAAAATAAATATAATATTCTCCATCCAAATAATGAATATCAAATATAAAATATTTCCTGAAGTGTGCGATATTACTACCAGTAAAAAATGAGTTCAAGCTTCTCTTTATTAAGATTCCCGATTGATATTGGTTTTTTATGTGTAATAGCAAAGAAATCTCACCAATTTGGATTTCTTATAAAATCCGTTTTCATGTGTTAAGTGTTTAGTCCAGAGAGAACGGAAATCACGTTTTCAGAAATTACATTATTAAACACTCAGCCCTAAAATATATAATAATTTATAGGCAGGTTAGTTATTATTGTAAGGTAACTATATCTTTGAACATACCATATAGAAAAAATTTTATAACACTAATTTATTGAAAGTTAGATAAAGTCGATAGTCAATAGCCTATATTTAATCATGTTTTATTATTATGTGATAATAGAATATGGGGGTTTTTAAGGAGTATATTTACCTATTCATTGCACAACCGTAAAATATTTAACATATATTGATGGAATGAGTAACATAAGCGTAGTTATATATGATTTAATTATTAATTATTGTTATTTATGTTAGTTTAAAAGAAATTACATATAATATATTTGGTTATAACAATGTATATCATTAGTTATAGATATTATTTTGAGTTATTCTAAAGATAATAATTTATGTAGCTCCTAGGTAATTTTACAGGACAGGGTGTTTTGAGTGATATCTTACCTATTTGCTGATCACTCTAAATGAGGGGATAAAGTATCGCCTCCATAGGACGTGAGGCGTTCTACGGATAATCGAGTAAAGACGACCAGAATATGGAACATGAAAGTTGGGTATGTAAGGCTGGGGTTGTGGGTGCATACCCGAATGACCATATTCCATAATTTTTGCTTTAGAATGGCACTACTGATCGTAAGTCATAAGCCCCAGCTACAGAAATCCTATAAACATTGATCGCCGTATATAACAACTAATAGATACTGACATTTGGAATTCCAATAAGGCGGAAACTGTGTTAAAATCAAGAATATAAATTTTTGACGTGCTCGCGGGATATCAGGTATAGGATAAGTTGACGGAGGTTAAGATATATGGGACAGAGGTATGCCATGCTAAAAGGTTGGCGGGGGGGAGATTGAAACAAGTGAATGAATAAATTTAGAAAGGATATTTTAATCATTGAATTCCGTTTAATGTTATTGGAGAACGTGACCCTGTGAAAGATACAAAATGCTAAGGAAAAGATTAGTGAAGACACTAGTATTGTTATATATGCTGTGAGTAGGCGAATAGAAATAAGGTTGAGGTACACTAATCTAAATCTGGTAGATTTATCAAAAATGTCTGGAGGTGATTGCGGAGGGAAGAGAGGGTTGGTGAGGGTGTTGATTCAAAGATAAGAAGTGGTATTGGCTATCCTCGCACAATTTAGAGCTATTTTGAGTGCCGGAGAGTTTAGTTTGGAGTTAAAGCTGTAGAAATACTACTCTTAATGGTGTACAAATTTTAAAATATATTGATGATTGCACAAAGCTATTGTGGCGGTGGGTGTATTGAATCCATGCAGTATAGGTTCCAAGCTCTATTCATGTAGTGTGGTGAATGTTTGAGGATAGATGACGAAGTAGAGATTTTTCAGAATAATAATACATTTGGAAATTTAATTATATATGTTGGACTCGCATTGTGGGGGTAATCGGTTTTTTAGATGTAAGTATTTGGGGATGGGGCTCCTGCGATAGATTGTTGTTTGGGCGTAAGGCTATGGATATGGTTTTGGTGAGGTAAGATTATAATCTGAAACGTAAGGATTGTAAATTGACGCACAAAGAATGCCGATATAAATGTACTTCTACAGAGAAAAATTAACTTGATGATGATGATAACAACGTAGTCAAAAAGTCCTCTTCGATCAAACATATTATTCTATAAACATTATAAATGTGGTCTGAGTTTAGGAAATAGGAGTAAAGGTTTAATAAGATGGTATAGTTCATCAAGGTTCAGATTCGCGCTCTTTTTGGTATTTTGAAAGTATTAAGTTTGTGAAGGGCTCCGCCTGAGGTATTATTTGTGAAGAGTACGGCTGTTATGAGTGTAATGTATAAAATCCATCTTTAGACTGAGCCAGTCAAATAGGGTTAGGGTGTATTTGGTGAGATATGATGGAATATTTTAGTAAGGGTCCATTAATTACGTACTCTCATTGGGATGTTATAGAGGATAGATAAGATAAGAGAGAATGATAGAACGTGGAATGAATAATAGTGAGTGTATGATAGAAGTTCATAGAATTGATCTAGGGTGGTATAAGATAATGTGAAGAGGAATGTGTGTGCTGGAATCTACCTATATGCAATAATAGAATTCAGTTGTGAGACTGGGGAACACTAAATCATTAATTATCAATGAGGTATGCTAAATGTAAAGGTTATGCACTATTATCACTTGTTGAAAGATAGTTTCATTGTTCAGGGTAGATCTTTAACAATTTTATTGTAGTTAAGGTTGTATAATATGGTATAAGGTCACGTCTATTAAATTGTATATGTAAAGATAATGAATTAGTCCATATCAGTGAATGGTTAGATAATGATAAGAAGAGTCAGAACAAGAGTGCAAAAAATCGTAATAAAAGATTGTGGGTAGGTTAGATAATGTAGGTATATCCAGTTCAGCTTGTAAGTCGGGTAGTGTTCTTCAAAGATAAAAGGATGTATTGTAAGGAAGGCTACCACCACGCGCGAGGAGAAGAGGGAAAGGCTAAAATGTTTGCGATGACATAGGGTGAGAGGAGAATAGGATAGGCCTTTATTGACATGACAACTGGGTAGAGATATTTGGAACACGAATAGGAGATAGAAGGGTAAGAGCCTGTAAACAACGCGGGGATATCAGTCCAAGCCTTGGTATGTCTTCTATTTATTTGGGATAGTGGTAAGTTCAATAAGAGATATATAAAAAGAGAGAGTAGAAAAATATTTAATTTTCCAGGAGAGAGTCTTCAATAGAGTGAGGAGAATGTATATCGATAAATAGATGATGTGTGTCTTGGGTCTATGTGTGGTCATGATATTAATGAGCACTGCTTGAGGGCGGTAGTTGTGGGAGGAGCATTTCCTATAAATCTGCCATAAGCATTGTGGCAGTCGAAGCAGCAGTGTATACAAATGAAAATATGTACGTGAGTACTAATTTTTGGAATGATAGGGTTATGATGAAAGACGGAGTGAGGTCTATTAAGCTTTTGTATGAATTGAAGGTTAAGTTTTAGCTAAGGAGGTGGTGAAATAGGCAAAGACAATATCTAAAGTTGTTAGATGTTATAGTGATAAATTAGAAGGTAACTGATAAATTTTCAATGCAGGTATAAGAAGGAATTACTGATGAAATAATATACGAATGGATTGATGTGACTGTGTTTATTAAGGATAGCGAAGTAAAACAAATGGTCGGGGTCATGGGGTATGTATTTAGGGCAGGTGTGTGCTGTATTGAGACGTGGGTAAAGAGATGTAGCAGTTTGTAGGTACCATACCTATATCGATATTAAAAAATTTACACATTATTGTAAGTAGATGAGGCGAGTGGTGGTACAAAGACGTGAGATAAAATTAGAGGGGAACTTTGATAAGAACACTGTGGCAAGGAGAAATTGGAGATAATACTATAGAGTTGGTTTGAATATGAGGAAGTATGTATTCATAGCTGGAGAAAGTTTCGTGTATTCAGTAATAATTTATAAGCAGCTGAAAGAGTCGAAGTGTAACACTGGAGAGTGTGTGTTGAGTAGGGTAGAAGAGCAAGGTGTATTCTAGAAGCTCCAGCGCTCAGACCTTGGAATGTGGTTAGTATGAACATACACTATAATATTTTTAAGCAATATCGAAATATGTAATAATGATAATTGAACTAAATGAGAGATGAGTAAAACCTTTATCTAAGGTTGGTGTTTTAGCAATCGAGATCATATTGTGAGTGATATATTGTCGTATTTGAGCACAAGGGAAATATTCTAAAATTATGGGAGAGTTATAACCTCTGTGGACATAGTTCTTAATGTTCAATATTATAGATACTGTGTTTGGTCAGGTTAAAGTGAATTTTTCTGAAATTTTGGAATTTAAAATTATTATGGGTAGGAGTTGATCAGTGAGAGGAGGTTGATGTTGTGGAAGATACCTCTTTATTTTAGACAGACACGAGAACCTAAGTAAATACGGAATAGAGATATCTAATTCGAGCTATAATATGATTATAGCTAGAGTGTAGGTTGATAGTTGGAGAGTATACGCGGTCCGTCTGTAATGCTCTGAGTTTCTTTCCCAATAGGATTCGTTCTATCTGAACATTCTTGGAATATACGCTCTATTGTAAATAACTAATCAGAGATGATATCAAAGGAAAATGGTGATAGTTCGTGAGAACTGGGAGAGGTTGTTAAAATCGGGGGCTTTTACATGGAGCAGGGAGGAGTAGTATAATTTATAAGACATAGGTGTGAGTCCTGGTCTATAGTTTTGCATAGGCACTCAGGAGATATGATTTCTGTGGATGGTAGTAGTTGGTTCACATTATTTCGTGAGCGCCAGTGACCCACAAAGGTTATATAAATTGGATAATAGCCTATAATAGATTATAATCCATATTGGAATCTTTCTGGTGTGTGAGTCACAAGATTCATCTAGTATGCCTATCAATAAATGGCGGATTATTGGGTTGAGTAGAGAGTCGAGTTTTTAAGTGATAGAAAGAGGGTCGTATGGAAATAGTTCATGTGCAGTCTTTGATACATAAAGTTTATCAGAAGGCTTTAAAATTATTTATGACCTTAGGCTATGTAGGGAATTGTAAAGAAGGGTAAATATATAAAAATTTAACTGGGGGGCTTGCTCAAAGAGCGAGTTTGGAGAGAGCAGGTTGCGATTGGCAGGAATTGAGTGAGTTATTCGGTGCTCAGTATTTTGCAATTATACCTCTTAGGTTGAAAAAGAAAGGGATAACTAATTACTTTGTAAGTTGGGATAGTAGTGGATACAGCGATGTTAACCTAAACCACTCGATTGTTATTAGTTAATGTTTGTATTTTAGTCATCAATTTATGATGGTTGAAAATTCCCAGATGTGTTTAATCAATATGGTAACATAATGTCTTAGGTAGAAGTTGTGTCTGGAGTATGTGAGAAAATGAATTGAGAATTATTAAAATAATTTAGGCTCTGCGACTTAGATTATAAGAGTTAGGCAATAGGTTGATAAGTTTGAGGTGTATGATTGTGTGAATACTTGAAAGTTGCAGTAAAACAACCGGCGATGTAAGAGAATGATGTTTACTTAACGCTCGTTTGGTATATAATGGTGGAAAGGATCAGTATGGTAGATGTAAAATTCGTGAGCGAACTTTATTATTCGGATTGGGTATTAGTTAGCGATTGAGTGTTTGAGAGCGAAATGGACAATCTGCTGAGGAGACATATATAATGGATGCAGTTGAATTTAGTATAAAACTATATAATGTTTTAGGAGTGTCTTCTGACTTCCAGAAAGGGAAATAATGGTAAATTTGGGTGAGCTCACACGCTGCAATCTGTAGTTGCTCAATTAATTAGGAAGTAGAAGCTATCGGTGGTCTTTTTTGAGTAGTTCGATGCGCGCTTGCCTGGACAACTCGGATTTATATGGTGAACTATGCTCGCAGGGGATGGAGATGAACTCATGAAAAACGTAGAATAGGATCAAGCATTTACTTTAACAATATATATTGGTTTATAATAAATGTTATGATAAATTAGAAATAAATAAAATCTAAATTTTTATTATGATAATATGTTAATTCTAATGTTTATATGATCGGTTGGTTTTGAAATGACAATATTATTTGACTCTCCATAAATATTTATAAGGCAGGTTAGTTTTGAGTAATCTCTATATTTATGTCACACAAACCGTAAAAATTACAATATTATATGTTATATGGATTAACTAGAGCGGTAATGTCATATACGCCTTAATTATTTATATAATTGTGTTATTTAAATAGTGTATAAGCAAAGAAATCTTTAATTATTATATGTTTATAATTATTAGTATATATTCATGTTGGGTCAGTAGATATACGGTTTACAGTGAATTAATAATAATATTTTGGTGCAGCCTATGAGTATTTTACATAGTTACTTATGATAAAGTATTACTCTTTGAGAAAAACGACGAGTATTAGACAGAAATTGAACATTATATTGGATTGCGATTGAATAGAATTCGTCCGCGTCCACCAAAGCTTTGTTTTATTGTACAACTTATTAAATCAATGTATGTAAAAAAGGATTATTTTATTATACCAAGTAGCATAGAGCATATAAATTCTAAAATTACTTGCATATCAGTCTACATAATGATGTATTATTACAATGTAGAAATCGTTTCAAGAAATTCTTTATATATAATGCATTGGTCAAAGGTCGAACTCCGAGAATGCCAAGGTGAAAGGCGAGCGCGGAAAAGAACTATAACCAGAACTGTTGAATAACTAATTATAATTAATTAATCTACCTTACACTAATCAGAGATCCCATGAATGTGTAATAAATAATATTCTAATCCCGATGATAGGCTACATAATGAATAGCACAATAAGATAATACTTATAGCGTAGTCTGCATATAAAAGAACTTTTCATTTCATTAGTTTTTAACACTTTATATTGTGATTTTTCCTATATTAAAATTTTGTAAATAATAGAAGAAAATATCTAAATATATATATAAGCATAATAAAAAATAATGGATAATAAATTAACTCATAATTGTATAGTAATCATAGAGAGATTTATAAAAAGAATAATTAATAAATAAATTAATATATAGGATGGAGAGTTTAACGCCTAGGTCACATTCATTTATTAGACCTTGGATGTGTATTTATCTTAAGAGTGATTCTCTTTTCAATTCACTAGCTACATAATAACCATCGAGTATAAAAAATTTTATAATTCAATAACACTTCAATAATAAATATTTGATATTAGTTAATGGTTTTTAAAAAATGATATGAAAGTTGACGCATTTAATTATATAAAAGAAATAACTTGTATCCATTATTTTGTTATAAAAGAGTGAACACAAAATTAAACTAAGATATTTGTTCTGTATAAAAATAACATTTTTATCTTCTCTGGTTTTATAAAGAGAAATTATATATATATACAGTTATTAGTATTAATAAATTATTATTGTGGCGATTTATTCACTTTAACATTATTATTTGATTGATCGCTTCTGCTGTTATTTGATGAATGTGGTTATTACTTTCATTTATTTAATTAACTACTTGTGTAGTAGAAAATTATTTTACACAATTATTATTAAGTTTGTGGTGACAAGTAAGTACAGGTTAGATGCTCAACTAGGTGGATTGTTATAGTTAAAACTTGTTTTTATGTGTTAATTAGCAAAGAATCTAAATTTGTTATAATAGGATCATGTTAGTAGTAGTATAGCAAAAGAAATTGTAAAATTTCCGCTTCGGTTTTTCCAATAATCATTCCTCGGCCTCTAGTATTACACCACGCCCGCAGCTGTGTTGAGCCCGCAAATAATTACAACTAGGATTGATATTACAAATCAAAACGAAAACTAAGGAATACACAATATCACATCAAAAATAACTCACTCACAAATCTATCATATATGAGCTTATATGCTAATAATTAAGACGTTAACAGTTCAGACCTATATTTCACATATTAATAATTGTTTTGATGGTTAATATACTTGTAGTATACTTATAAAGCAAAGAAATAAATATTTGTTATAACATATCATTCATGTATTAGAATTGAGTTATATTCAGATTAATACAATTGGCTCTAGGTTAATTAGGCAGGTTGTTTTGAAGGTACCTTACTATGTTTGGAGTCACACAACTAGAAATAAAAATATCTTACCATTTTTATATATTTTGAAAAAACTTATGGAAAACAAATTCACCATATAATCTATTTACACTCTCTAAAGGAGAAATAGAGAATTACTAAATTTGTTTAGAATAATAATGTTCTATTTATACCATATGTATTATCAATATTTATATCGGGTTTTTCATGTCCGAAGGTTATAATATGAGATTTTACATTTGCCTTCCTAAAATATGTCTTATAAGTTGATAGTCACGAGACAAAGTAGATGATGAGGAGAGAAAATATTACATTTTTAGCATATTTGGCACACCTGTAAATTATAAAAACCTTTAATCACATATTATAATGTTAAGTGTAAATATCAAGCGTAAGTTACAAGCCTATTTCATAATAATGTTTTTTATTTGTAATATAGTCAAGAAGTAAAATCTAATAAATTTAGTTTATTAAAATTTAGCAAACTAATAAGCAATGTAAAGATAATAATTATTGGGACTCCTAAGGTAATTTAGTACATATCTGTTTTAGAGATTCTTTAATTTGGATCAAACTCGTAAATAATATTAACAATTTTAGGATGTAGTGATTATAATATAAGCGTAGTCAGCTTTTATTTGTTATATTAAGTAATTGTTTATTATTTATATAAAGCTAAAATGAAATGTTAATTTCTGACATGATGCTCTATGAAGTCATGATTAATCGGTTCAGACATTCCACCAGCCATTCCTAGGTAATTATAGGGCAGGTGTTATTTGAGTATCTATTCCTTTGCACAACCTGTAAAATATTATACATTTTTATTATTGATAAAGCGTAAGTTAAGCTAATTGCTATTAATTGAGTCAGGGGAAGATGATGACAAAGAGAATCTTCAGGAAAAGAGAGAGACGAAGAGAGAGAAGTAGCTAAGAGCACTAGAGAGTAGAGATGAGATTGCAGAGAAGAGAGTAGGAGGTAGTATCCATTGTAAGAAAGAGTCGAGATGTGAGAGATGATGAAGTAAGATCGATTGTATTGAGGGCGAGTGAGCAGAGGTATGAAAGTAGTAATAAGGAGTGTGTTTGATGGTTCAGAATCATATTTGGCACAAGTAACGCTGAGGTTAAAAATAGGGTATAAAAGAAACACTATATAATTTTAGAATGGACTAGAGAATAGGGAATGGAAAAAGAGGGCAGTTAGGGTTCAATTGGTCTATTTTGACTCAGATAGCAGATTAGATATGTACTCGTTGAGAATGGTTCAATGAAAGTTGCGAACTGTATATTATATAATTTTGGTTTTTATCAACAAAATAAACTAAATGTAGATATTTATTTCTGCATATATAGTTACGATATTTAAAGAGTGATGCCAGAGTTTATCTTTTTCACAAAAAGAATAATAGATCATAAGAGCCTACGGTAAGGAGGGTCTATTAAAATTTATATATAATAGGTCTAAATTGGGACACCTTAACATCATAAAGTGAATATTATGGACAACCCGGTCCAATAATATTTATACCATTATGACTACATCTAATAGTGTTGTAAATAAATCTAAGTAACGATGTTTTGTAACCTTTTAATTTATATTATTATTGTTAATTTGTCAATGATGGTTATACGTTATTTCAAAAGAATATCTACTAAATTTCAAAAATCTGAAATTATTATTCATACATTCAGTTAGATCGGGTTTCAGATAATAATATTTATATGCGAGGTCATATAATATAAGGTATTATAGAGCCGGTTGTTATATTTGTGGTATCTCCTTATTGCACAATACTGAAAATAATTATATTTACATTTATATATTTACAGTGATCTAATCAGTTTGCTAATTTATATATAATATTGTTTCAAATGAATTAAAGCAAAAGAAATCTTAAAATTTTTTTATCACATCATCATTACATCAAATATAATAAGCCATTCGTTTTGAAGATTTTTGAACTTTACGATAATCACAGATAATAAGAACCCACAGGGCGCACATCCTGATGCACAAATTGTCATTTGACGGGATGAGAAGAAATCATCCTTTAGATTCATCACAACCCACAAAACAGAGTATAAACATATAATTTTATAACAATTAGAGAGGAGAAGATGTAGCTTCGACATCATCAGAAAATGCGAAGCCAGAGATGGGTTGTAAATTCTTTTAGGGCTTCGTCTATTAAATGTGTAGTTTTTGTTAA
>JABUQX010108114.1:0-10000 GCA_015478945.1 Trachelipus rathkii | reverse complement strand
TAATAATTATTTGTATTCTTATTCTTAATACTAAAGAATTTTAGTAACTAAAATACTATAATTTTCTAGGGCTCACCTTCAAATGTGTTTTAATTCTTGATAACGGCAGGTGTTTGATGGTCATCTCCTTTTACCACTATCCTTTTGTTTAATTTTTTATTTTTTATCTTATTTTTATGTTTTGTATTTATATCCCTTGTAGTCTTTTAGTATTTCTTGTCTTTAGAGGTCTTTCTTAATCACATGTTGTAACTAGTCAAAAGTAAACTCTTATATATTTGTTATACTTAACTACTAAATGATATATTCAGTGTTAAGAATTAATCGGTTATGTAATATAGATAATAAAATATTAATGGACTCCTATAATGGATTATAATATAGGCAGGTGTATTGAGCAGTGGTAATCATAATAATTATAGATGCAATCAAATAAATAATAATAACCGATATCAAAAATAATATGTTATATACACACTTCTATTTTGCAAATAAAGTATTTTCCTTAAGAAATATAGTATCCCAAGATAATTATACTATATTACAATATATGGGTGTATATATATATATGTGGTAATTAAAGAATAAGAAATACTTAAATTTATGGGTTATAATTAATGTAAATTCCATGTTTTATTAGATTCAGGTTTTCTAAGATATAAGAATTTTATGAGCCTCCTTAAGGTAATATTTTATATAGGCAGGTGATTAATTAGAAAAGTATCTATATATTCCTTATTGGACAACCGTAAAATATTTAACTAAATTTGATGTGTGGAAATATAAAACAATTAAGCTCTAAGCTTATAATTTATTAATATTGTATATATATTAGTGTAGTATATAATACTAAAGATAAATATCTTAATAATTACTGGTTTAATAAATTAATTTATATGTTAAGAAATTATTTTTTTTTAGATAATATAATTTTAATGAGTGAGGACTTCACCACTATAGGTAATTAAGGAAAGGTGTTTTGAAAGGTGATATCTCCTATTTCACAAACTACGTTAAATATTTATATACATTTTATAATAGTAAGTGATAATAAGCGTCACAGATCAAGTACTTATATATTCTATTTATGTTTAATAATAATTGTAATAGCAATAAATTCTAAATTTGGTTATTTAATTATATTATATTTTTCTTAATTGATTAAGATGTATATCGTTTTTAATATCAAGATATAATAAATTTAAGCCTTCATATACTAGTAATTATTAATTGGTACAATTATATGATATTAGTGAGTTGGGAGGTGGTAATCTGTCTTTATTTATGTGAACGAAACCGTAAAATATATTTAAACACTTATTGATGATTTGAAAGTGCTTGGAATGATCTAATAGCTGGTTTTTAATATATTAGTATTTATTTATGTTTTATATAATATGACAATATTATTCTACTAAATTTGTATTTAATAATTATAGTATTAATGTGATTAGTAATTATATACTCGTAGTTTTTCAAAGATTCAATAATATATATCGGGCTACTTAATAGGTATTTATTAGGACAGGTTTGATTGTATTGTAAGGTATATATCTTATCCTATTAGCACAACACATAGATAATATTATATATTAATCACTAACTTTTTCTTAATCTCAGTTAAATGATGTAAGTTAACTATTATTAATTATATTATATATTTGTGATCATTTATTTAAATATGTGATAATACAAAGCAATAAGAATTCACTAAATATTTATATGGTATATAACTATATATTCCTACCTCCAAACATTAGTTATATAGATTGTTCTTCATGATTTAATAATTTTAATTATATATTATTAATCATACTCGCTATATAATAAGGTATATAACTTATTACAGTCAGGTGGGTTTATTTAGTAAAATTACTTACCTATATTATTGAATATCAATCACATATAAAAATAACATTAATATTTATGTAGTGATAATTAAAAGAGCTCAAAAAAAGTCTGTAATATATTTATTAATTGTAAATTAATGTGGTTAAATAATAAATATAATATTATAAACTTACGAGAAATGACTATAAAACAAAAGTCTTGTTTCATAACTACCTTTCTAACATTTTTGTCTGCATAAATCTAAAAATAATTACGTCTTTATATATTAGTGATAATAATATTTTAGATGACTCTCATTATATATAGTAATTTAGGCAGATAGCGTATTTTGAAGGTTCTTCCACTTTGCAATAAATCAGTAGAAAATGTACACATATATGTATGATGATAATAAAACGTGTATTTACTATATTTATATCTATTATTATAAATATTTAGTATAATTATATTATTTATAAATAAAGCAAAGAAATCTATAATTATTTAGTACTTATAGTATATATGTATCTATATCCTATGTGAAATTTAGGTAATCAGTATTCAAATTTATTATATATCTGCCTAGCTCACAATTCGGTAACAATTTACACTAACCTCACAAAGCAGTGATTACCCTATATAGACTTCTTTACTTCAACTATTAAACAATACATGTATAGAAAAATGATTATAAACACATTTTAATATATGTAGACAATTCTTTAAATAGCAGTTCAGTCAAAGTACTTATTTGAAGAAATTAGTGAACAACATAATATAATGAAAATCTAAATTTTGTAATATATATTATTATATTATAGTTTTATATTACTTGGTGGAGTGAGTGATTTTACAATGAATTAAATAAATTTAGGGTGTGACTCCTTAGTGTAATATTATAGGCAGGTGTTTATGAGGTATCTATCCTTATATTAGCCAGAATATCCTCAGAAATATATATTTTACATAGAATAAATGTATTAAGTGTGATATAATGCTAGTCAAAGCCATATTTATAATATATATTAGTTTTATGTATATATATTATTATGAGGCTCACAGAAAATTTTAAGGGTAACCATATATATATATCTATTAGCAAAAACCGTAGAAAAATGTACATTTATTAATATAGTATGTAATAACATAAGCGTAAAAGTCTAAGCACTTAATTATTTAATATTGCTATCATAGTTAGAAATTAAGCTATAAAATATTCATATAAAATAATATTGTATTTTAATATATAGATATATTTCATGAAAATGTAGATAATTTTATCAGTAATAATAATAATTAGTGTACGACAACTTACGCTGAGGCTATCTTTGAGTATCTCATAGATACTTTGCTTTGAATACTCCATAGATAGTAATTTCTTGTATCTATGTGACTCTTGTTTGCTAATGAAAATTTATAGCGTAGTACATAACCTATTTATATAATATTGTTTATAGTGTTATAAATATAATAATAGCTATAAAAGAAATCTTATAAATTATTTTTTTTATATACTATATAATATGTAATAAATCTAATTAATAATAGATCTTTTTCAGATAATAATTTATGTGAATAGTTAATAATACTAGTTTAAAAGTTATAGTCATATATATATATAGTGGTGTATTTATGAGGTATCTCCTTTTATCAGAACAAAACTAGTTAAAAATATAATTTATGCAAATATTTTATTAATAGTGATCATAGCGTAGTTCAAGCTTTAACCTTTATATAAAATTGTTATCCTTATGTTGTAATAGAAAGAATATTATATTTTGTTATAAATCATGGTATTATCTATATTCCATAATATATATATATTCAGTAATTAAATAATTATATATATCTTAAGGTATTTAGCAAGAGTGTTTTATATTCTATTTTCAATCTGTGAAAGCTCACAACTAGTAAAATAAATTTTAACCATATATATATATGTACTAATAAAGCGTAGTCAAACTGAAGAGGAATGCGATAGTACTAATTAAATGTTTAATAATATATCTAAAAGCATGATAGAAAGTTTAATTGATTCTTGATTTCTTATAAAATACATTGCTTGATAATATCTAATATTTTTTAATGAATATAAATATAAATTGGGGCTTCCTACTAAGTGTTATAGGCAGTTGTTTGAGGTAATCTCCTTTGTAAATTACTCAGTAAAACATATATTTACATTTTAATGTAGTGATAAGGCATAGTCCATTACTATTATTATCTAATACTCAGTTTTATGTGTATTAAGCAAGAAATTTAAATTTGGTTTATAGACTAAAATTGATACTCATTAGTTTAGAATCTAAGGTATTTTCATAGATAATAATTGTAGGCTCCTAGGTATTAAGGTAATGGTAGTTTTATTATAAGGTTAATCTCCTCATTTGGACAACGTAATATATTTATACTGAAACTATTGGATTGATAGTGATAATAATAACGATATTCTTTCTTTATTTTATATTGTTATTTATAATGTGGTCTAAAGCAAGAAATTATTAAATTTATATTGTTATGATATATAATTTACATGTTATATAATCGTTTCAATAAAGAAATAATAATAATGGGACTACGTTAGTAAATTTATATAGTCTTGTCTTACGATAGTATACTTTTTTAAAATATCTTTTTTTACTGTAACCGTAAATTTTAATATATTTATTTATATAACTAAAATATATTTATATATGTAGGCTAATAAACAGTATAATAGTCAGGTACTTTAATTAATATTGATTTAATTAATAATTAAGCAAAAGAGAATAATATATTATATATATATTTGTTGTATAAATAAAATAAATTACATGATTAGATTGGGGTTTTAGATCATATTTGGAGGCTTCCATAGGTACATATTTATATGAGCAGATTGTTATATGAGGAGTATCTATCCTATATTTTTTAGAACAACTGATTAAAATAAATTTTACAATTTGTTTGATAATATGGCATAATATAATATAATCTGAATATAATCATTAAACTTATTTATATTGTTTATATTATTATAATTGTTTTTAATAAGCAAAGAAATTATAAATTATATATGTTATTAATATGTTATATTCATGTTAGTATAATTAGTTTATTTCGCATATAATTATTGTAGGTGCATCTCCATAGATAAATAATATTAAGGCTCAATGTTTATGAGTTATTACTTACTTTGGACAAACCGTTAAAAATTAATTTTACAATTTAAAGTTGTGTAATAATAAACGTATGATCCACAAGTATCACTGGTTTCTATTGTTTTTATGTGTATACGCAAAAAATATACTAAATATTTATTATTAATATATGTATTCTATATGTTAGATATAATATTCGGTTACAGATTAATAATTATTTAGGGAGCTCCACATAAATGTGACTAATTTTAGGTCTAGGTGTTAATCTATTATTTAAAGGTATGCGTTGCCTCATCAAATTCAGTTACACAACCGTAAAATATATATATTGACTATATACACGCAGATATGTGTTGCTAACTCATTCACTGTGACAAATCTTGATTTGAAATTGTCATACAAGTATAGTAAATATTTGTTTTCATAAGTGTGTAAAGGGACGTCAGATAAATTGGGTAGATCTTGTCTAAGCTAAGAGCCACTGTTCTGTATGCACATACTCTTGAAGAATGGATTGGTTCGAGAGACATAAATAATTTTGGGGCTCCTCACAGAACCCTTAAGGGCGGATGGTGTCTTATATGCAGGCTTATCCCATTTCGCATTCCCCACTCAATAAAAACATGTTCTCACTCGTTCTTTCTGCGATCGTATTGTATCATAACCCATGCGGGTTACGGCTAGCCTATTTGTACGTAGATGTTAGGGGCTAAGGGGAAGGCTTTGTGTGAAAGAGAAAAGTGCGAGCGGTTTTAGAATGAAGTTTGACTAGTCTGTAGGTAGAAGAGTGAAGTCCTCATTACGGAATCAGAAATAACTTTCGTTGGTTAATTTTAAAACATGTTTTTATCTATCAACTCAATGATTAATTATAAGATAAATTTCGGAAGTTTAAGTAAATAAATATAATTTTAGGGGCTATTATAGAAGTAGTAGATAATATATAGATCAAATTTGGATTAGTAAAGATTAAATCATAATATTTTGGGACAACCGTAAAAATTTAAAGTAGCGAAATGATAAAGATTTACGGATACGCAACACAAATTCTGGAGGTGGATGATATTATAAAACTTGCAAAATGAAGATAACAGAATATAAATTGGTTGAATGGTTTTTAAGTAATGTGTATAATATAGTGCATGAATCATAAATAAATAAAGAAATTCTAAAATTTTGGTAATAATATGTAATTCATGTTAGATCGGTTTAATCTTCAAAGCATAATCTAAAATAATTTTATATGATGACTTATAATATTAGTAATTATAAATGCAAGATGAATTGAATTTATATGAAGGTTATCTCTAACTTTGCACCAACGTAAAATATTTATCACACAATTATTTATTTATTAAACATATATTAAGTGATTAATATATATATTAATTATTTGTAATTTTAATATGTTTAAAAAATACAGAAATATACTTAAAAATTAATTAAGTTAAATAAAAATATTATAATTAATCCTTTTGAGAGAGAGAGTATAATAAATAAATAATAATATTTGCTGGGCATAAGTCTCATAAATTTAATTGGCGAGTTGCTACTGCTTTAATAATATGAAAATAAATCATTCTTCTTATTATTATGATCATATCCTGATTAAAAAAATTTTTATAAACACTCAATATTTGATGATTGTGATAATAGAGCGATAGTCAAGACATTAAATTATAACATAATTGTGCAGTTTTGTTATATAATGCATAAATAGCAAACAGAAAATCATATAAATTTGAATGAAATTTTATTATGGAATTTCTGAGAGAAATTATTTTGCTTTTTGGAGTTTCGGATGGTCTGATGTTTATAAACATTACGATGCAATAAAGTATTTGAGCCGTTGATCTCTCGCTTTCGCCACAAACACGGTAGAAATTTACAACAATTAATAATGACTGATAATATTTATAATAATGATGTAGTTTTATTATTTGTCTTTAATATTATGTTAATCAAATTATAATATATAGTCAATATTCGATAAATTTTACTTTTTGTGCTAAATAATTATTTTATACGTAAACATTGTATTCATGGTAAGAAATCTCCTTGGTTTATCAGAATTATAAATTTGGGCTCTAGTTTAATTTATAAATGAACAGGGTGTTGAGGGTATGCTTCCTTCTAACGCAATTCCACGTATATATATATTATAGACTCACAAGAAATTTGCTATTGAATATGTGAGGGTTCGATATATAGGCTTGATCCTTGCTTTATTTTATACTTCTAGTTTTTGTATTACACATCCACATAACTAGATTATCAAAAACATGCGTATTATGGCTTAATAGATATTGTAAACTCGCGAATGTTGCTGCATCGTTGTAGTGTATTTGAATGTTTTAGAGAATTTTGCCTCCTAGGTAATTTAGGCAACTGTTTGAGGTATCTTCCTATATGCCTACACAGACATCAAGAACAGTTTCTTTGCATCTAACATGTTGATAGTATGATAATAAAGCTGAGTAGGAAGCTATTAAATTTATAATTTTAGGATCTTAATAGTTTGTAATAGTCAAAAGAAATCACTAATATAAAATTATTATAGTATAATAAAAAATATAATGTATATAATCTTGTTAGATTACGAGTTTAAGAATATATTAAAATGGCTCTTATAGGTAATTAGGTGCTAAGTATGTTTATGAAGGTTATTCTACCTATTTTCATCAACCGTAAAATACTTTACAATTTGATAATTAGAGTGATCAAGCCTAGTTAAGTTACAATGCACTTAATTTATATTATATAGTTATTTATTGTTTATGGGAAAACTATTAAATTTTGATTATGTATATATATATATTATGCTATCCACCATTGTCTCGGTGAGAGTTTTTAAGAATTAAATAATAATTTGGCTACCTAAGGTAATATTATTAGGATAAGGTGTTATTTGAGAGGTATCTATAATCTATTGAACAAACAAAACGTAAAAAAAAATTTTATAACATTATTTATGTAAGAAAAACCAAATATCTCTTGATAATCAAAATGACCTAGCGTTATTAAATTTTAAAAGATAGAAATAATTTTTGGAAATTTGTTTAATTATATGTATTCATGTTAGATCGTTTTCAGATAATAATTAATTGAGCCTTCTCCACTATGAGTAATTTTTGACTACAATATTGTTTGGAGGTATCGTTTTAATGGACAAACGTAAAATATATTTAATAATTTGAGATGTTGTGTAATTAATCTTTATTTATATGAACAAAATTGAGTATTAATTTATATATAATATATGTTTATAAGGTTGTAGATCTAGAATATTCCTATAATTTGTTAATATGTATTACATCATGTTAGATGGTTTCAGATAATAATGATATGGCTCTTATAAGGATTAATTTAAGCATGTTGCTTGTGTGATATCCTTCTTTTTCGCAACAATCCGAAGAAATCTTTTAAGAACGATATCATAATTCTAATGTAGTGCTGTCAAAGCGTAGTCATAAGCATTATAATATAATTATTGTATATTTTTTAATCGCCAACTCTCAAAATTCAAATAATCGGTAATAAAATATTTGTTATTACAAAAAAATTAAATTTCATCAAAAACATCTCCCAATTTCTTACATGATTAATAAAATACATTTATACTTCCTAAGGTACTTAGGCGGTTGTACATGTTTGGAAATTTATCGTCCGTTGTAGTCACAAGCGATAAAATATTTTCTCCACACCATTTAATGTAAGCTGATAAGGTTTAATTCAAGGCCTTATTTATATTGTTATTATGTGTAATCCGTTAATCTAAAATTTTGTTATATATGTTATTCATGTTAGATGGTTTTAGATAATAACATGTAGGATATCACTATGGATAATTTTTTTAGGCAGGCGTTTGGGGTCATCGTTTCCTTGGCAACGAAACCGTAGAAAATTGTACCATTTAATGGTAGAGATATAAAGCGTAATCAGCTTAATTCATTTTTTTTCGTCATTCAATATGTGGTAAATAATAAGCAAAGTAAAATTAAATTTTGTTTATAATATGTTATTTCATAAGTTAGATTCCGGTTTCACTTATAATTTTATTAAATACTTATCCAAGGTAAACTAGGCAGGTTGTTTGAAGTTAATCTATCCACTTTTGCACAACTCGAGTAAAATTTACACATTATGTTAAGTGTAAATAAGTTAACTACAAAGTAACTTTAATTTATATATTATTGATCTATGTGTAATTAGACAAAATAGAAATCTAAATTTATGTTAAATATGTATTTATATATTATTAGTATAGATCGAGTTTCTGAAATAATTTGGGATCTTAGGTAATTTAGCAGGTGGTTTTAGCGGTTACCCTAACTATATATATTATAATATAATATCCTATTTGCATAAACCGAGAGTATATATAATTACTATATTATATATATAAATATAAAATATTATAATAATATATATTAAATATTAAGATTATATATTATATATAATATTATATATAATATAATAATATAACTATATATATATATATAAATAATATAATATATATATATAATTATATAAATAATAGTATATATATATTATATCATTATATATTATATAATCTAAACTATAAAACTGGATGTGTTGTCTGTTAGATTGTTTGATTTAGTATTCCTATGAAAACCAGTTTGGAAACATGTATAACTAGAACAAAAGAGATATACTAAGGCGAAAAGTAAAGGATAAGGAGAAAATAGAGCACAACGTACAGCTAAAATTAATATAATTATAATTTTAGGATTTATGTATACGGAATGAAAAAAATTATGACTAATTTTTTCCTTAAAATGTCTATAGTTGAGTATACTTTAAAACCAAATCGAAACTTTTTTGTGCTTATAACTTTTTTTTTTTTTTTTTTTTCAAGAAATTTTTACTTTTGGTTTTAAAAAGACTAAAATGGTTTTTCCCCCATTCCTCGGTGGGTTACATATTGCTCTGCCTTTTCCCATCACAGAATGAAAATAAAAATATATGTAGATAAAATACATCAATAACCAATTTATGAAGATATTTCT
>JABUQX010108113.1:5000-10000 GCA_015478945.1 Trachelipus rathkii | reverse complement strand
TCCGACTCCGTTCCGACTCCGGATCCGGATCTGACTATGGATTCTGCATTATTTCAAAATTGTTCAGCACGTCTTCTGACAATATATTTTTCACCTAAAAAATATTTCCTGAAAAAATTCATACCCAAAATCCGGCTCCGGCTCCGGATCCGACTAAGGTTTCTGCACTGTGTGAAAATTGTTTAACACGTCTTCCGGCAATAAAATTTTCACTAAAAAAATATTTTTTGAAAAAATTTCATACTCTGGCTCCGGCTCCGACTGCGCTCAGACTCCAACTCCGGCTCCGGATCCAACTAAGGATTCTGCACTATTTGAAAATTGTTCAGTACGTTTTCTGCCAATAAATTTTTCATCTTAAAAATATTTCTTGAAAAAATTCATACCTAGCTCCGGCTCCGGCTCCGGCTCCGGCTCCGGCTCCGGCTCCGGCTCCGGCTCCGGCTCCGGCCATGTCCCCAACTAAAGTTTATACACTATTAGAAAATTTGTCAGCACTTCTTCTTTTAATACTTTTTTCACCTAGAAAAATATTTTCAGAAAAAAATTCATACTCCGGCTCTTACTCCGGCAATGACTCCGACTTCGCTCCGACTCTGAATCCGGATCCGACTTAGGATTCTGAACTATTTTAAAATTGTTCAGTACGTCTTCTAACAATATATTTTTCATCTAAAAAAATATTTCCTTAAAAAAATTCATACCCAAGATCCGGCTCCAGCTCCGGCTCCAGCTCCGGCTCCGACTTCTACTCCGGATCTGACTAAGGATTCTGCACTATTTTTAAATTATTCAGCACGTCTTCTGGCAATAAATTTTTCACCTAAATAAAAATTTATTGAAAAAATTCATACTAAGGATCCGGTTCCGACTCTGTCTTCGGCTCCGGATCCTACTGATGTTTCTATACTACTTGAAAATTGTTCAGCACGTTTTCTGACATTAAATTTTTCCTCCTAAAAAATAATTCTTGAAAAAAATTCATACCCAGGATCGGCTTCTGCTTTGGCTTTGGCTTTGGCTTTGGCTTTGGCTTTGGCTCTGGCTCCAGCTCTGGCTGCAACTTCGACTTTGGCTCCGGATGCGACTAACGTTTCTGTACTTTTTTGAAAATTTTTCAGAAAGTCTTTTGACAATACATTTTTCCCCAAAAAAAAATATTTCATAAAAAAAATTCAATCCCATTATCCGACACGGCTCCGGCTCCGGCTCCGGCTCCGGCTCCGGCTCCGGCTCCGACCGACCTTGGCTCTGGATACGACTAGGGATTCTGCACTATTTGAAATTGTTCAGCACATCTTCTGACAATAAATTTTTCACCTAAAAAAATATTTGCCGAAAAAAATTTATACTCCGGCTCCGGCTCCGGCTCCGGCTCCGGCTCTGACTTAGGCCTCGGCATTTGATCCGACTAAGGTTTCTGCAATATTTTATAACTGTTCAGTACGTCTTCTTGCATTAAATTTTTTACCTAAATATTATTTATCAAAATAATTTCATACTCCGGCTCCTGTCCGACTCTGAATCCGGATCCGACTAAGGATTCTGCATTATTTGAAAATGTTTCAGCACGTCTTCTGACAAATTTTTCACCTTAAAAATATTTCCCGAAAAAAATTCATACACAGGATACGAATCCGGCTCCGGCTCTGACTTCGGCTTCTGCTCCGGATCCGAAAAAGGTTTTTGCACTATTTGATAATTGTTCAGCGTCTTCTTGCAATGAAGTTTTCACCCAAAATATTATTTTTTAAAAACGCTTCATACTCTGGCTCCGCTCCGACTCCGAATCTGGATTCAACTCCGGATCCGGATCCGACTAAGGATTCTGCACTATTTGAAAAGTGTTCAGCACGTCTTCTGACAATAAATTTTAATCTAAAAAAATAATTTCTGAAAAAAAATTATACCAAGGATCCAGCTCCGGCTCCGGCTCCGGCTCTGGCTCCGGCTCCGGCTCTGGCTCCGGCTCCGGCTTTGGCTCCGGCTCCGGCTCCGGCTCTGACTTCAGGTTTGGCTTTGGCTCCGGATCCGATTAAGGCTTCTGCGCTATTTGATAATTGTTCAGCACGTTTTCTGGCAATACATTTTTCACCTAAAAGCAATATTTTTCGATAAAATTTCATACTCTGGCTCCGTTTCCGGCTCCGCTCAGGCTCCGGTACCGGTACCGGTACTGGCTCAGACTTCGGCTCCTCTCCGACTCCGGATCCGACTAAGGATTCTGCACTATTTGAAAATTGTTCAGCATGTCTTCTGGCTATCTATTTTTTACCTAAAAAAAATATTTCACGAAAAAAATTCATACCCAGAATCTGGATCCGGCACCAGCTCCGGCTCTTTCCCCGGCCCCGGCTCCGGCTCCGGCTCCGGCTCCGGTTCCGATAGCGGATTTGGCTTCTGATCCAACTAAGGTTTCTGCACTATTTGATAATTGTTCAACACGTCTTCTTGCAATAAATTTTTCACCCAAATAATTATTTTTCGAAAATATTCATACTCCGGCTCCGTGTCCGTCTCCGGCTCCGGTTCTGGCTCTTGCTCCGTCTCCGGCTCCAATTCCGGCTCCAGCTCCGCTCCGACTCCAGATCCGACTAAGAATTCTGCACTATTTGAAATTTTTGAGCACGTCTTCCGAGAAAAAATTTTCACCTAAAAAATATCTTCTGAAAAAACTCATACCCAGGATCCGGATCCGGATCCGACTAAGGTTTCTGCACTATTTAATAATTGTTCAGCACCTCTTTTGGCAATAAATATATTTTTCACCTAAAGAAATATTTCTCAATAAAATTTCATATTCTGGCTCCGGCTCCGACACCGGTCCGACTTTGACTCCGGACTCCGGATTCGGGTCCTGATCAGAGTAAGGATTCTGCAGTATTTTAAAATTGTTCAGCACGTCTTCTGGCAATAAATTTTTCATCATAAAAAATATTTTTCGAAAAATATTTAAACTCCGGCTCGGCTCAGACTCTGGATCCGGATCCGAACAATTATTATGCACTATTTGAAAATTGTTTAGCACGTCTTCTGGCAATGAATTTTTCACCTAAAAAATATTTCCCGAAAAAAATTCATACCCAGGATCCGGCTCCGACTCCGGCTCCGGCTCCGACTCCGGCTCTGACTTCGGATTCGGCTCCGGATCAGACTAAGGTTTCTGCACTATTTGATAACACTGGTCAACAAATTTTAGGAAATTTTTCGTAACTGAAATAAAATTAGGTGAAACTATACGTATTTTTCATGCAGATTCCGAAAATGATTTTAGAATTTTTGTATCACGTATAGTTTTTGAGTTACAAGCTTCCAAATTTAAGGTATAATACCTCCAAATATGCGTATGTTGTAACAAAGATATATTATTATTATTAAACTTGCCTATAAAATTAATTAATTTCATAGTCTAATTTACAGAGTTATGATATGACGAGTAATAAAACATGTATGTATAATGCATTACCACATAAAAATGATATATATTTACCTTAATTTTCCTGAATTTGTGCCACATTGAACTTTCGATAACTACTTTTTCTTTTATGCTCTGAAGTGTCTTCTCTTTTCAGAAACCAGCAGTAATCACTCATCATTGCTTCATCATATCTGCCCTGATAACGTTTCTCCATTTGCTGTATATCTTGGTGGAATCTTTTACCTTGTTCATCGCTTACTGCCCCGAGATTTGGTGGAAAGAATGTCAGATGAGAATGTAAAAAATGTATTTTTAGTGACATTCTGCAGCCTAAGTTCTTGTAATTAACTAGCAACCTCTCTACTATACGATCGCAATTTTTCAACTCGTTTGTTTCCAAGGAAGCCTATAATAACGTCTTTGAAGGAATTCCATGCAGATAGTTCATCATGGTTTAATTTCTTGTCAAAAGCGGGTCACGTTGTAGTTGTCGAATCTGCGGTCCGACGAAAACGCCCTCTTTCAATTTAGCGTTACTTAAGCCACGAAAAACGTCACATAAATATTTAAATCCATCTCCTTCCTTATTCATGGCCTTCACAAAATTCTTTATCTATCCAAGTTTAATATGTATTAGTGGTAAAATAACTCGCTTAGGATCTACAAGAGGCTTATACTTAACATTCTCTTTGCCCGGGGTAAATGTATCTCTTTCTCTCCATGTTTTTCGTACGTAATGTTGCTTAGTATCCCTGCTATCCCATAAACACAAAAAAACAACAGTGTTTTGTGAATCCTCCCTGTAGACCAAGAAGGAGTCCAACAACTTTCAGATCACAACAGAAAAGCCATGTGTGGTCATAATATTTAAAAGCCTTCAATATTTCGGTATATACTTTCATAGGTTTCCTTCATTCCAACAGCATGCGCACAACCGGAATTGAGGGAAACTTGTTTAAGTTATGCAATAAACGGCTTTTAGGCTAGTTTTTGAAGCGTTTATAAAATAAGCCCCATTCACCATCTAAATACGCGGAATACCAAGCCTACGCATAGTCATTAACAGACGAACTATGAACATATTAAATTACTCTTGTAAAATATTCCTCTAAATGCCTGTGTTCTATTTCTGATATATATACTAATATTTAAACCTTCTGATCTAACAAATCCACCCTGCAGGCGTGAAACTAGATTTCAGCTTTGCGGTTTTTGACAAATACAGGTTCTCGTACTAAATCCACTTAGTTCCGGCTGTGCGTAATCATGTGTGGTTGTTGCATTTGATTCGTCTGGGATATATGGCATATCTGCAGCACCCGATGCTCCAGCATTAGAGTCAAACAAATCTTCATTTGAGTCAGGAACCTCTTTCCAAGAAACTGGTGCTATAATAATCGGTAGTTCTCATCATTATGGGGGACTGGTCTCCTGGCTGAGTTAATTGTCGGATAGGCAATGTTTGCTTTAGTTTTTGAATTGAAGCCACATACATTTGTTAAGCAAAAGTAGCAATCCTGTAAATGATTCCTTTGCTCCATCCAATACATCGGTACTCCAAAGGGGAAATGCGCTTTTTCAC
>JABUQX010108112.1:12500-15000 GCA_015478945.1 Trachelipus rathkii | reverse complement strand
GTACGTTGTCCCCCTTAGTTTTGAGCTCCCTTTTGGGGGTTAGCCCCCCTTTACGGTTGGCATCGAATATTTTGGTATCGCAACGATATTGTTGCTATTATTTTGCATTCAACACAAGGTAAATAATATTAATATTATAATATTATATTATAATAATGAAGGATTAAGTGGGATTAACTCGAGCTCATGTAGATACCTTCCTAACTTGAGTTCATTTTATTTCCATCCACACTCACACCCACACACACACGGCCACCACACACACATACATAGACACACACATTACATTAGACCCCTTACACAAAACGCACATAACTAGACACATACACACACCCACACACACAATATATGACACATACACCCACCCTATACACAACATTACACAACAAACACACACCCACCCTTCACCAACCAAGCCCTAGGACACATACACCCACCTTACAACACACACACACACACACACACACACTGCCCTTGTCATCGATATTGGTCAGATTTTCCCTCGATATTTTTAATGGATGGCACCTTATGATCGCTCAGTTTGATGGCAACCTTTATTGATGCTCAGATTTGATGGCCACAGGATTTATGGATGGTTTTCAATACATTTGGATCGTTCCCAATCACCTAAGGAGTGTTCTCGAGTGTCCTATGAGATCACGGAGTGCCAATTGAAGTACCAGATGAGTGCCAAATGAGTGACAGATAGTGCCAACTGAGTGCCAGATAGTGCCAAGTGAGTGCCATATAGTGCCTTTTCTAGCCTTTTCTAGCCTACCCTGATTCATAGAAAGCCCTAAAAATGGTGTGTCTACCCCTTACGTGTTATAAGTATGAGGAAATCCGATTGGTGTATATTTATAATTGCTAGGATCTGCTTTCCTAGTATGAGTTAGCCTTTTCTTAGTACCCTGATCATAGAATAGCCTAATATTGGTGTCTACCCCTATGTTATAAGGTATGAGGAATCGAATTGGTGTATATTATAAGTTGCCAGGATGCTTCCTTCTAGCCTTTTCTAGCCTACCCTGCCCTACATCATAGAACAGCCCTAATAAGGCTACCCCTATGTTATAAGGTTTGAACTCGATTGGTGTGTATTATAAGTTGCTAGGATGACTCCACGTTCACCCGTTCCGTCCCGTCCCGTTCCAGTACCGATTCCCGTACCGTTTCCCGCGCGTTCCCGCCCACCTTCGCCCGGACCACCACGTGCGCCGCAGGCCACAATTATTAACGCTAACCATCGCGTGCGCCCGCCAGGGACAATATTACCGCTTGCGAACGATAGAATATTTCACAGTTGTATGATCAATGTAACTATTCAAGAATTTCTTTTCAAAATTTACTAGAGTCATCCATTTTTATTTCATACTTAAATTTAAATTTTTTTATTAAAACATATTTTCACAACAGACCTTAAGCAGTAAAACAGTAAATCCAATAGCTCAATGCCAGCAAAAAGGGATTAGTATGCTTTTGTTTTTACTGCTTTACTGCTTTACTGCTTTACTGCACTTAAACTTCATATATTTAATAACATTATGTTTTTTATATTTTTTTTATATTTTGTTTTAATACTTTTTTATTTATAAATTTTTTAAAAATTGTAATGTAAGAAGAAAAACAAAAACTCGTATATATAAACATTTTATTTTACTAAAATTGCACGAAATTTTATTAAACATATACTTTACAGACCTTAAAGCAGTTAAACAGTAAATCAATAGCGCAGTTGCCTAGCAACAACAAAGGGATTAGTAGGGCTTTGTTTTACCTGCTTACTGCTTTACTGTTTACATCATATTTAATATATTAATGAGGACTATTTATTAAAAAAAACATTTTATGTTTTTTAATTAATCATTTACATTTATATTATTCACCCACTGTTAACTAAAATTATTTGAAAGTTTTTTAAATAATGCTGATTTGTTTTATTATTATATTATATTATTATTTATTAGTTATTATTATTATTATTATTTATTATTATATTATTATTATTAATTATTCATATTATTATTATTATATTATTATTATATTATTATTATTATTATTATTATTTTTATTATTATTATATCCATCCATTTTACTTTATGAACTATTATTATTTAAACACACACACCACACCAGGTTCATAAAATATAACAACTGTTTAAACATATCAAATAAGTTCTTTTTATGAACATAACATATAATTTATTAAAAACATTTTTATGTTTTTAATTAAACACGTACATTTATATTACTCATTCAATTATAACTAAAATTATTTCAAAGTTTCTTAAAACTTCTATAATAAATCATTATCTTTGAACAAAGAATTTATTATTATTATTAACTGTTAATACTTTTTGTTTATAAATTTTATAAGTATCAAGTTTTAAAATAATTAACATATCAAATAGTTCTTTTGTATGAACATAACATATAATTTATTTAAAAAAAAATTTACGTTTTTATTACTCTCAAACCATTTATAACTAAAATTATTTCA
>JABUQX010108112.1:0-10000 GCA_015478945.1 Trachelipus rathkii | reverse complement strand
ATTCATACATATAAGTTTTTTATTTTAAATATATTAATCCATCTAATCAGGGGACCATAGGATTCTGTATAAATTGAGCAAGTTCTATATGTTTCTCAAGAGATTCAACACCATCCGAAAGGATGTAAGCATAAATACAACTTGCTGCACTAAACCATTTTTCCGCATATTTCGGTTCAACAGCACTCACTCGCTCACGCCAGAGAGAAGTAAACGTATCCTGGCTGATAGTTATTAAGGCATTTCTGTATACTGCATTATACGGGAATCCACATGTTTCAGTGTAAATATCATAGATTACACCATGAGCTATTTGAATTAAGTCCTCGAGTATGGCAACAACTTTAAGATGAGACTTTAAGTCGTTTTTCATATCAAACAAAGCCATTATATTTGCTGATGTCTGAACAGTGAAACCTATACACGTACGCATGAATGTGACAGCATCATTGGGTTTCCAATAGTTGCGTACATCAATACTTTTAACATTATCAGATGCAGTGAAAGCAACATCTATTCTATTATAGCCGCTCAAGCTGTCACCTCTGATTTCATCAAGAGACGATGTCACAGATGACACATACTCAGCCTTTAGCCAAGCTTCAAGGCTATCGATAATCTTGAGGAATTCTTCAACTGATATGATTAAAGGTATATTACTTGCACCTCCAATTGGAATACAGGTAATATATTGCTCTCCATTCGTTTTACGAAAAAATGTAAATGACACATCGTTGGGTATTACGAAGGTCCTCGTAAAGAGGACATCCGTAGGAGCAGAACGAGAGGTCATCATACCAACACAGCGAAAAATGTCTTACTGGGGAAATTCGTATGTATAAACAACCCTTATAGGTAACGAGATTCTTTCTTTCAACCAATCAGAAGAAAGTAAACAAGAATACGACATACGAACGAACCATATCCGTTCAAAAGGGTATATATTTTCGTTAGACAGCAACAACAACAACAACAACAACAACAACAACAACAACATAGTACAAAAATAAGTTCTTTATATACTAACCAACAGATATATGCACTAACATTGTTTATAATAAAGCTAACAACATAAACCTGAAAAAACTAAGAAATATAATGTTACAATCGACAAATCTAACAAACCCATACGTACGAAAAATACTAACATTAAACAAAGTTCACCATTAACACCCCATGTAAAGTAACTATGTTCATAACGTAAAAATTCATGTTTTTACATACCCTAAATCAGTAAATCAGTAAATCAATCAACCCTCCCCACTCCCCCTTTCCCCTCCTCCTGTCCAGTTGTGATCTATTGATCTATTGATCTAACGAGTTAACAAACCATTTATAACATAAACGCAAACCTTTTCTTATTCATTAGTGATCAGGTATCAATCTAGAATGGACGTTAGTAAATTTATGTTCCGGGCTCCTGCTACTTGTCTTGTGTCTGGTCCTACAGGTTGCGGGAAAACCTTTCTGTTATTAAACATTTTAAAAGAGGTCGAGATTTTCGAACAAAAGCCTGTTAAAATCATATGGTGTTACAGTGTTTACCAAGAAAAGTTTAAAGACTACAAAGATGTAATCGAATTTCACGAAGGGTTATATGACATAAAAGCTCTTCAATGTTTACCAGGACATAAAATTATAATCCTTGATGATTTGATGCATAAATTGAATGAGGATATAGCAGAAACTTTTACAGTTTACTCTCATCATTTAAACATCACTGTATTTTTTATAACACAGAATATCTTTCATCAGAATAAGTATATGAGGGATGTGTCTTTAAACACGCAGTATTTAATCTTGTTTGGGCAAAGAAGGGATATGAGTCAGGTCAATGTTGTGGCTACCCAAATGTTCCCTACTCAACGTAAAGAGTTCCTAAAAGTATATAAAGAAGTTACATCTATACCTCACGGTTATTTACTCTGTGAGCTTCATCCTAAGAACACGCATAGAGTGTTACTGCGTACAAATATCTTACCCACCGAGATTGAGACAGTATACATACCTGAATAATGAGTACTCTAGTAGCAGATTATTTACCTCTTATGAGAAAATTTAAAAACCTGAAACCTTCTGAAAAACGTAAACTGATCTGTGAAGATGAAAAATTTATACAATGTATAGCTGAAGTATGCCTAAATCTTATAAAAGGAAATGTTCCTTTAAAGAGAGCTCAGAAGGTAAAGTTACGTCGTCACAGAAACATCATTAAAAAACTTGCTGGTAACGTAAGAAAGCTTAAAAATAAAAAGAAGCTATTACAGAAAGGCGGAGGTGTGTTTCTACCTTTACTCTTTTCCGTTATAGCTCCTTTGATAACCAAGTGGCTTGCTCAATGATGAAGAAGGTAGTGGTTTTACCCTACAACGATTATGAGAAGCTGAAATATAACACAGAAACCTTACATCCACAACAACAGCAACAACAGCAGCAGCAGCAACAACAACAACAACAACAACAGTTCGAACAGCCTCAATCAGACATTCAGCAGCATCAGATCGGATATAATCCTTATCACCCATTGATTCAACAGCAGCCTTTGAGTTTATATGATCCTCAAGTTGAACAGATAAATAATTATGAGAAGGAACTGCAACAAATATTAAACTCCAATGTTAACATTCATGAAAAAAGAATCCTATATCAAAATGCTATACAAAAATTAGTAGATTTAAAAGTTTTATTAAAATCACCCAAGGAAGATACAGCTCTAACAGCAGATACTAAGCCTATGGTGAAAAGAGAAGCTAATTTTAGACATATACTCAAGGAAAGCTTACCAGTGAGGAGTAAGAAAACGGGTATAGCTCTATATAATATTTTAAAAGATCAGATTACATGGGATGATCTCGGTCAAATCATTATTGATGGAGAAACAATACTTGGATCGAATATTGTTGACTTGATATCTGATCTCTCCCGTGAATGGAAGAAGGCTCCAGTGACAGGATGGAACAGGATCAAACAAGAACTTCAGACTATTAATTTTCCAAGAAGTTTAATCATGAATAAACAAAGATTAGCGGATCTGGATAATATTCCATTGACGCCTAGACCTGATGCAAGTCCTGCTGGTACTTCTTTTGCATCGGATAGATCAAAGTTGATAAATAGAGGTACATTACGTTCAAGAGCTGTCCGAATAAGAAAAAATCCATACAAAGTATCAAAATGGATTAGCATCTGATTATTTATTATGATTTTTTATATGATTGTATTATTTGTAATTTAAAATTATGTATATATTCTATGTTATCTTTCTGTATACACTTGCTATGTTTTTAGACTTGTAATTTAAAATAGTTAATATTATTTTGTAATTAAAAATAAAATACTTCATATATACATCTGATTTTTTTATATAACCTTTCAGTATAAATGAATAAAATTTTTATTGTTAATGTCATTGTGAATCATGGAGGCCAAGGAAGCGGTCGATAAATATTACTTTGATGTGAAGCAGCCATACAGTTACGGGGGTTTTTCAAGGTTTGCTTCAAAGTTTCCTCAAATTAGTAAAAAAGAATTGAAAAAATATTTAGAAGGTGAGGATGCTTTTACCCTTCATAAACCTATACGAAAAAAATTTCCTACACGGAAAACTATAGCTCCCCATTTAGATAGCGTATGGCAACTAGATTTGACCGATATGATAAAATATAAATCTTACAATGAGGGGTATCAATATATTCTTTTTGTGATAGATGTATATTCCAGATACTTATGGTTAAGGGCTTTAAAAGATAAAAAATCAAAGACTGTTGCTACAGCAGTCAGAGAAATTATAAATAAGGATGACAGATATCCTAAAATGATATGGACAGATAAGGGTACAGAATTTTTAGGTAAAGAGTTTCAAGAAATAGTTACTGAGTATGACATAGGGTATTACAACACATTTTCAGTTAATAAAGCCGCAATAGTTGAAAGAGTACAAAGAACTATAAAAGAAAGAATGCATAGGTATTTCACGAAGATGAATACATTTAAATATATAGATATACTACAGGACTTGGCTTACTCTTATAATCGGTCTCATCATAGAACACTTAAGAATACCCCTATAGAGATGGTAAAGACAAAACCGTTTGTACCTATCAACCCAAAGGGAAAAATAAAAGATAACACAGGCATTAAAGTAGGAGATTATGTGAGAGTATCCAGGGCTGATGAAAATTTCAGAAAAGGGTATGAAGCTGGATGGTCGAGAGAGGTTTTTAAAGTAGATGCTATCAGAGAATTCCCTAGAGACATGTTAAAATTATACTATCTAGAGGATTTAGACGGAGAAAAAATAAAAGGAGGATTCTATAAACAAGAAATACAGAAAATACAATTTGATCCTAAGAGTCATGAGTATAAAATAGAAAAAATAGTAGGATCTAAAGGGAAAGGTAAAAATAGACAGTATCTTGTCAAATGGGTAGGATACCCTGCAAAGTTTAACAGTTATATAAATGCTAGCGATATTAAGAAACATTGATCAGTTTACGTTGGGAACATGGAGAGTGAAGATCATTTCTATTTAACGCTGCCCTCATCGGCTTCTATGGATCTACATCCGGAAAATAAAATATCAGACTATACAACTCAATTATTGAACCCTATAACTTTTGATCGAGAAATGTATGAAGCAGGATTAAGTGAAATAATTCTCGATGTCGGTATAGAGAATATGCCTGTTTCATATTTGGCGTTTACGATATTTAGAAATGTTGATAATGTTAAAAATGTATTAAAAAGTAAAGCTAATACGGCGACCATCAAACGAGGCACCAATGAATATTTCTTTGAAAATTATGTAATAAACCACGGTCTCTATAAATCGGTTACCGAGGTGTTCATAGACTTAAACAAAAAATTTGAAGCAAGTCAATTATGTAAAGATTTAGTGTTTCTTGTTAATAAATCCGTTAACGAAGATAACGTGTTAATCACATTAAAATCTCATGAGCATGTGAACCTGAAAGATATAAGTTTATTTATTTTCCGCGCCTCAACCTGGTTTCGTAATTGTTGTTACTCACATGTATACAAAATATCGGGAAATAATATCAAACCTTCTCTAAAGGATCTAATGCGTTATATACCAACGATGGAAGAGTATGTCACAAAAAATGACACCAAGACTTCATTACATTTTGTATGCTTGCCTACTAAGATGTTTCAAGATCCTGGTATGGCCTATGTTTATACAGATATTATAGATCACCAGTACGTGGGGAATACTAAAGCCTCTTTGTTAAGAGTAGTTCATTTTCCTAAAGGTAAAAGAGTTATAAGTTTTCCTAATGTTCACTACTTACCCTTGAGTAAGACCCAAACTTGAGTTCGATTCGATATTTATATTAAGAGATGTAGAATGAAGCCATACCCATTCACGACGGAACCAGCAGTGTGTAAAGTACATATAAGAAGGAAGCTCGGATAAATAATAATAATAATGGAAAGAGAACGAGTCTTCAGGGGGTCAAGAATGCAGAGGGTTATGGTTTAGGTGGATTGGTTTGCTTTTCGTGTTCAGACGTTGCCATCCCTTTGTTGGTAAATCAGGATGGTAAATAATCTTGCAAAAAGCAGCAGGACGGGTTATAGATACTTTCAAGATATTATGGAGTGTCGATCCTCGAACAGCTGTAAAACGACGACTAGCCGATGCTTCTGATGAAATGTTAGATGATGTTAAACGAAAAATACGACGGTCGTAAGATGACTGGTCAAGGTGTAGGTCGTCGTAAAAAAACCTATAAAGAGGAATAGGAAAGGTCCACTAAAGAAAAAGTGCATTGATGTGTTTACCCTTTAATAACGATGATGAACGACTATTATTTTACATAAACAGTGACAACCTGTAACTATTTTGTATATAAGAAATGTTTAAACAAATCTCGCATCATTATACGTTCGGTGCATGTACCAGCAAGATGCATTTCCTCCATCCCTCCAGTCCAGACTGTTGTAAGAGCGAATTGGATCTCTTCTCTGTGAACCCTACACAGATTAGTGTGAGTGAATCCAGCTTTATTAGTATTAACCCCGTTCACTCAATCACAAATACAGATGTACCTCTCGATTTCAATATTCCCGGCACTTCAGATCAATATCTTGACCCTTCGAATGTGTTTTTATATCTAAAGACTAAATTAGTAAATGAAGATGGGTCAGATCTCACAGGAACCGATCACATAGTATCCACCGAAACAAATTTCCTGTATACGTGTTTTAATCAGCTTGAGGTATTTTTAAATGAAACATCTCTAGGAGCATCAGCTGCAAGTTACCTTTATCGAAGTTATATTGAAACTTTACTAAATTATTCTCAAGATGCGAAGGAGTCTCATCTACAATCATGTGGATATTACAATTTAAAAGATGTGGAGAACCACAGAACCCATGCTGGTAAATCTAAAAATAACACCTATGAATATTATGGACGGGTAAATGGTGATATATTCTCTCAGGAAAGACTTATTCTACCATCTGTGGATACGCGTATCAGGTTAACTAGATCTACACCTGAATTTGCTCTTAATGTTAAAAGCGCTCTTTTAGCAACAACTACGGCGCCAAAGCCTATCTTTAAATTACTGGACGCATATCTTTATGTACGTAAAGTGAAATTATCTCCCATTAAACATATGGAAATAGAGAAATCTCTTTTGACTGATACAGCAAAATATCCAATCAAGAGAATTGAGACTAAAATTTTTAACTTTACCCAAGGGTTATCGAGCATTAATATACCTAACATAGTCAATGGGAGCTTACCTCAGAAGGTAATAATAGGAATTGTAGAACACGACGCATATTCTGGAAACTATGGAAAGTCCCCCTTTAAATTTACCCATTTCGGACTTAGAGGGGTCAGTTTACATGTGAATGGTCAACCATACGGTCGTGATTATGAGATGATATATGAAGACTCACATTCCCAATGCTCACGGCCTTTTTACGATTTGTTTGCTAATACGGTATCGTGCAGCGATAACGGTACGGGTGTTGATCTCAAGAATTATGCTGAAAACAGTAATTTATATGCATATGATCTCACTGCTGATCTTTCAGCTTGTAATGCTTATCATCTCAATATCCTAAGAAAAGGAACTTTAGGATTGAGTCTCAAATTTGGACAAAGTTTGACATCCTCAATCTCAGTTCTGGTGTATCTGGAGCATCCTCAAATCATCGAGATTGACAGAACACGAAATATAATCTTGAATTATTAATGATGAATGAAGAAGAAATATTAAACGCCTTCGGAAACGAAAGAAGATTTTTAGGCGTATTCGCCTGTAATGAACTCTGTTCTGTGAAATTGGATACCGACTCTGGTCTTATCTTCAACACTTCTCCCCGGGATGTTTCAAGCAATGGACATTGGATAGCTGTGTATAAGAATAAAAATAATGTTGTTTATTTCCTTGACTCTCTGCATTTAGATTTATTTAACTAATATCAAGTAGCCCCTTTTTTTCACTATAAGAAGGAACGATATTGTGTAAGAACCTTATGTTTTCCAGTAAACCTTTCAGTCTAATTTTCTGTGTGTATACTGAATTTATTTCATATATATTTTAATATATTGTTACTTTTAATAAAACTGTAGATTTATATTTGATGCTAAAAAGTTCTATGTAATAACAGGGTAGAAGAGCGATCTGAATGTTAAATAAGGCTTTTAAAATACTGACAAGCTTCTTTTCCCGCTTTTTCAAAAGAACTATTTAATACGAAAGAAAATATGGACTTGAATCAATAGCATTGAATTTTTCGTTATGGAACATGAAAGCTTATAAAAAATTTATTAAAAACAAAAAAAATATAAAAATAAAATAAAAAATAATAAATTTTGAAAAAATAAAAATTTTTGAAAAAATTAAGTTGAAAACAGTACACGTTTGCATTCTCGTACCGGATCGTACATGCGGTACGCAAGGGGAGGGTGCGCGCTCGCACCCCTCCCGCGTCGGTTCGCGCCGGCGGGCGCGCCTGCGGGCGCGCACACGCGTTGGATCGCACCGGCGGCGCGCCTGCGGGCCGCGCGCCATCGCGTCGATCGCGCACTGGATGCACTGGCGGGCGCGCCTGCGGGCGCGCCCCCGCATCGACCAGGAGCCTGTTGACGCTACCTTCTTGTTTATGAGGGAGTCTCAAACACCCTTAGTTGAGATCTACAGCCTTATAAGCATATTTATTTTAACACAAATATTGTATTATTATACAAATATTTATTAACTCGGCACCGCACCGGAACCAGCACCGGTGCAGATGTCAACACCTACTCCTCTGAGTCAGATTCCTTCTCCATTCTTTCCTTCTTTTATTCATCTCTCATCCTTCTTTCATTCCTCCTTTGTTTTTTGCACTCTGTGCTCTTTTTTTCAGTCGGGACCCCTAATGGGGGTCCTAGGCACCCTATACGGACTTATAACCATCATATTCGAACTCTACGACCTCGATAACCCTTATAAGGACACCAACATTGTTGTTATACGACTGTTTATTAACTCGGCACCGCAGTGGCTCCAACACCGGTGCCGGAGCCAACTCCACAGATTCACATATCAAGTATTTCTAGAAATTCAACTCTGAATCCTCTCATCCAAATTTCAGCCAATTACGAACACTTCGATTTTTAAGGGGTGGGTTCCCCCTTCGGGGACCCACGGGGATGTAACCTCGTCTACGACGAGGTTACCTCCCCATCTAACACCCTTCCAAATTTTAACCAGATACGATAACCCTAACCCATGTAGATGTATATCGAACTCAGAACCGGATGCGAAGAAGAAACCGCGGCGGAAATAAATAAAAAAAATAATAATAATAATAATAAATAATAATAATAATAATAATAATAATAATAATAATAATAATAATAATAATAATAATAATACAGACAGATCAACACTAACCGATGTCTGAACCAAACCGAACCATGAACCGGAGCCGGAGGCGGAGTCGGCGAGTCGGATGCTGAGCCGGAGTCGGAGCAGCGGAAGCTGGAGCTGTTTAGTTCGGAGCTGGAGTCGGCTCGAAAATTGAGACTCACTTCGTTGATCTAATTTCTTCGAAGTAATAATTAATAATAATAATAATAATAATAATAATAATAATGTGTATGTGTATGCGCACGCGCAACCGCGCATAATAAAAAATAATTACGAAATAACATGAAAAATCAATTAACTTATCTCAAAAACACGTGTTCCTTATCAGCTACGCTGATAAGGACACTCAGAGCTCGTATTCCAAATGGTCTTGAAACTGTAGGAATACTACTGTATATATATATAAATATATATATATATATATATATATATATATATATATATATATATATATATATTATATATATATATATATATATATATTATATATAAATATATTATATATATATATATATATATATATATATATATACTGTAACGGAGGAAAAAATAAAGGAGTTATTCGGTTATATATATATATATATAATATATATATATATATTATATATATATATATAATATATATATATATATATATATATATATATATATATATATATATATATATATATATATATATATAATATATATATATATATATATTATTATATATAAATAGAAACGGAGAAAAATAAAGGAAGTTATCGTCGTTAAATGAAAGAAAAAGTAACGGAGTCCGTAACTTCGTTACTCAAAAAACTAGTTCCGTTAGTAACGGAGTAGCGGAGTAATGGATCGTGCCCACCTCTCTCTCTCTCTCTCTCTCTCTCTCTCTCTCTCTCTCTCTCTCTCTCTCTCTCTCACTATATCTCTCTCTCCTATATCTCTCTCTCTCTCTCTCTCTCTCTCTCTCTCTCTCTCTCTCTCTCTTCTCTCTCTCTCTCTATCTCTCTCTCTCTCTCTCTCTCTCTCTCTCTCTATATATATATATATATATATATATATATATATATATATATATAATTTTATATATTATATTATATATATAATATATATATAATCTCTCT
>JABUQX010108111.1:0-28087 GCA_015478945.1 Trachelipus rathkii | reverse complement strand
TTTGAAAAATCTTCAGTCTTTAGTTATTATTTTATAATAGTTTTAAAATTATGCCTCTGTAAAATACTTTATTACATATATATATATATATATATATTATATACTATATTATATATTATATATTAATAATATATTATATTATATTATTATATATATTATATTATATATATATATTATATATAATTATTATATATTTATATATATTATTATATATTATATATATATATATATATTTAATAAGTATATATATATTTATTATATTATATAATATATATATATAATCTTAATATAATAATATATAATTTATATATATATATATTTTTATTTATTTATATAATTTATAATATATAATTATATAAATATAATATATATAATTATATAGTATAGGGGCGCACAACTGACGCCAACTGAAATCGGAAGTTGCAACGGAGTTGAATGTTGCAAGCAAATTCTGCAACATTCGGTTTTCAGCTTAGTGTTCAAGGTTAGGTTTTTAGGTCGTAGACCGATATAAGTCTGAAGACTCTTCAGAGTTGGCTGACTAATTGTTTTACCCCCAAAAGGGGCTTAGCCCCCCAGAGCACGAGGCCCAATAGTTTTTTTTTTATTCTAGAGGTTTTAAATAACTCATAGATCATTTTGATGTTCAATCGATTATCGATTTTTTTACCCTATTATCGATGTTTTTAATCGTCTTTTACGATGCTCTGTTGAAAGAAAATTAATCCAAAGGAAACTTAATTAATAATATTAATCGATATTAAGCAAGGTAAAGAATCGATAGCTGGAAATCCTGGAATCCTGGAAATTGGAAGGATTCCAGGAACCTGGAACGAAATGAAAAATGGATTCTGAAACGGAAGTGACTTCCTGAACTTACACTGGAAAAATACACTTAAAAATAAATAATAAAAATAAATTAAAATAAAAAATAAATAAATAAATAAAGAATAAAAATTAAATAAAAAAAAAATTGAATATTAAGCCCTTATGTTTATGGAACGGAAGGATGGAGGAGTGTCCTTCCGCCCGCTATGCTATCATCAGCCAAGCAGTACCACTGCCCACAACAGATGGCATTCAGCCTGCGTCCAAGTTTAATTGGTTAACTTCCAAATGTCACAGTCAAACAGTGAATTTGTATAATTCTTTAGACGAAGTAGAGATTTTGCTGTCCATAAGAGAAGAGAGAGGATGAGATGAGGGAGGAGAAGAACGGAGGACGAAAAGGAGGAAGAATGAGTTTGGAACCCCCGAAGGGGTCCCATCTAATAAAGAAGTTTTAATACACAGATGCTTAGAGAAATGCACGGAGTTGCTATAAGAGAAAGGAGGAAGGAGAGGAAGAAGGATCAGGAGGGGATGAGAAAGTAGACAGAGAAAAGACAGAAGTGGTACAGGCCACCGGATCTGGACTAGTGACCGTGGCTATGTTATGTAAACATTCGTTTAGCCTCAGAATGACATTTCATATTTTCAAAATCTCTTTTTCTTTTTATTAATCCAATCAACTAAATATATTGTTACTATTTTGCTTTATTTATTGTTTCTATATGAATTTATCTTTATGTTTTTTATTTTTGTTTTCAATTTACATTTTTTATTAATTTCAAATTTTAAATGAGCATTAAAATATTTTAATTACACAATAAAATTTCCGCAATTTAAATCTTAACATAACGTTAAATTACGCATTTTTACTTTTAAAAACCCCTAATGCAGATAAATCAGTAAATACCAGTAATCAGTATAATCAGTAAATCAAAGTACTCAGCCACCCTACCTACCATCTATATTCTGTTGATCTTGATTCAGTCATTCAAGTACATGGTGGTTAAATTGTTATGGTTTACATAAGGATAAAGCAATTAATCAGTAAATCAGTTAATCAACTGCCCTCCAGCCACCCTCCATACCCTTCCATGATCTATTGATCTATTGATCTATTGATCTATTGATTAAGTCATATTTTTTATTCAAATTGTTATTTTTCTATACCCTAAAGCAGTATAATCAGTAAATCAAAACATAGCAGGCTAAAGCAGCTAACAGCTAAATCATTAATATCTCCATCAGCACTCCTACCATTCGTCTATTGATTCTATATCTATTGAGTCTATGATCTATTGATCTATTAATTCAAGTCAATTTTGTAAAAAAAGAGCAAAATGTTATTTATTTTGTTTTGTTTTCTTTAAAATTTTTTTTTCTATAAAATTATATTTTCATTTTATGTTTAAACTTAAAAAATTTTGATTATTTATTTATTTAAGCAGTAAATAAGTAAATCAGTTAATCAATACCTCCAACCAATCTATTGATCTATTATTTCTATTGATCTATTGATTGATTCATTTCATATTATACGTATCTTTTTGTATAAACATAACATAAAAATTCTTTGCTGTAGCTTGTGTTGTTGAAATGTCGCATTTTTGTGATTTGTTGCAGTTCGTTGATGTTATTTGTTTTTAAATGTTGTGGTTATTTTGTTGTTTGTGTTGTTGTTGAAATTTGTGTTGTGTTGTTTGTGTTTTTTGTGTTATTGTTGTTGTTGTGTTGTTATTGTTGCTTTTAGTTGTTGTAGTTGTTGTTGATGTTGTGTTGAATATATCAGGCTTCAAGTAATGAAAATATAAACAATTAAGATCGCTAACATTTCTCTTATTTTATAAAATTGTCAATTTTAAAAGAAACAAAAATATTCTCTGCCTACTAACTAAGGGTATTATTTATACTAATAAAATTTACTGTGATCAAAGAAGAAGTCAGCATAGCAATCTCCATCTTTACTATACACAACCGCCAATTATATTATTATTATTAATTATTATCATTTTTTTATTCCATAGTGGCACATTATTCTTATTATTATTATTTATTTTATATATATTCTACTATTTTATTTTATTATTATCTATTTATTATTATTATTAATATTATTAATATTATTTATTATTATTCATATATTATTATTATTATATTTTATTATTATTATTTTATTATTTATTATTATATATTATTATTTTCCAATTGATCTCACAACACAAACGCTTAAATTAAGCTTAACATGCAAACATAGAAATGTTGGTAAATTGCTCTCTTCCCACACCTAAACATTACGTAATTTTAGTAGCTCAAGGGTAAACAATCAGATAACTGTATTTGCTATGCCATCACGGACAATGAAATTCAAGAAGACTATGTTAATTTTAATATATTTTGACATGAAGGGTAACGGATTTTTTACTTTGTCCTTAATTAACATATGTTTTTCATTAACAGTATTTTTATTATATTTATTATTTTATTATATTTAATTATTATTATTATTTATTAATTATTATTAATTATTATTATATTTATATATTATTTATTATATACCATATGTATATGAAATAACAATGTACACACCCACACACACCACACACACACACACACACACACACACACAACCCACACACACACACACCAATAATTATGACCGTTACTTAATTAATATAGGACTGGCAATATCGTATAACTTACTGAAAATGATGGATTTCGTATGATGTCACAGATGCTCAAAATTTCTGAACGTCGCTGGAAGACTTACATTTTTCACATGTTATATAAAGATTTCGTTTTGTTCCTTATTTTCTCTTGTTTCTGCGTCTCTTTCTATTTAAATTTGTTAAAAGTTGGTTAGGTATTATTACTTTAGTTTTATTTATCTTTATTCTAATTTATTGAAAATATCTATTATTTTTTAACCTTATCTTACTTTTTGTTATTCTGTTAAATTATTTGTTTTAACTAAATTTATTTCATTTTGTTTATAACTTAAAATTTTGCGTTTTTACACCCAAGCAGTAAATTAGTTAATGGTAAATCTGCCGATACCGGCCTGTGTCCTTCCTTTGCATGAAAAATTTGGCTATTGATCTATATTTTCAATCATATGAGTTATAAGGGAAATTAACATAAAAAATATGTTCTTTATTACGTCATAATGATATATGCTAACGTAGCCAAAGTTTCCCATAATAAGTAATAACATCACCTGAATATAATATAATATACAACAAAACACTGGACATTACCTTAAGCACGAATAACAGCTACATCAACACAGTTCCACACTTAACACAGTTAAGTAAAAACATGCATACAAAAAGTACCTAATTCACTGTCAAGATATCATCACATGATCAATGTTAATTTTACTTAACATTGTAATATTTAACAAATTATTCACCACTATTAATTATCATACAGACCTACGTATATATGCTAACGTAACAATTTTTACATTAATAAAGCTAACATAACTAACTGACTTAAAATATGTACACGACAAACCTAAAAACCTCACTATGGAATTATTGCTAAACTTCACAATGTTCGATATATCAAGAATACGTAACATAATTACAATCAGGTACTATACCATTTTCAACATATCCAGCAGAACAGCTAAAGCGTATTGTCTAAAACAAATCCTTAAACTAAACATGTACCAAATCTATCAAAGATACCAACATCTTGATTTATGAATTACACTACCTATATCAAATGCAACTCATATCAAATATTTTAACATTATTTTGAACTATGAATAACTGCTAACATTAGCAAATCCGGATAGCCTTAATTACTCAGCAAAAACTAACCATAACACCACGATTCTAACAAACTTGCAGTAACACAGAATATCTATAAAAACTTATCATTTCTCTATATATCAGTGTTATTTTCACATGTCATAGTAATATTTACACAAAATGTACAAAAATTAAATATAGCCTATATAATTAATATTTAATATATATATTAAATATATATATCATAATATATTAATATAATTATATATAAAATTATTATATTATAATATAAAATATATATATAATATAGTATATTATATATACCTATTTATATATATGACAAATAATTATTATTTTTTTATTATTATTATTATTTATTTATTATTTATTATTATTATTATTATTATTATTTTATTATTTTAATGATTATATTATTTATATTATTATTAATAATATTATTATTATATTATTATACACATAAATCTTCACAACACCAATACGTGCGACCAGGTTCGCAGCAGTCACACTAGCCATAGTCGGTATAAAAATGTCCCTCTCTTGAGGTCTGATCAAAGAAGTGAAACAAGCCCCATTCAAAGGGTGTGAAAAATAATTAGTTTTGGAGGGAATAAACAAACGTATCCAATTACATGAAATCCTGTTGCTTGTGTTCCTGCAAAAGTTGAATTCCTTACCACATCCTGTTACATGAAGGGTAAAGCGATTGTTGAGTTAAAATGTATGACAAAACACAAACACCACAAACAATAATTATTTGTGTTAACCAAATTGTTAAAATATTCTTATTTTATTAAAAAATTTTACCTAAGAAAATATATAATATATAATTATAATATATATATATTATATATTATATATTATATTATATATAAAGTATTTTATTATATATATATATAAAGAAGAATAATAAACTTAAAGAAAATAATTAGAACGACCCGAAATATATTAGTAAGAGTAAATATTATGGTGTGTTATGTGTGTGTGTGTGTGTGTGGTTGATGGTGTTGTGTGTGTGTGTTGTGTGTGTGTGTGTTGTGTGTGGTGTTTTGCAATCATGTTTATAATCCTCATCGTTAATTTTCCTACCATTTCATGTAACCAGATGATTCAGACAATTCTGCCACTGTTAGAACAAAGCACCAGATGTTCATGTAATTGATACCCGTTCCTTTGTTTTATTCAAAAGCCTAATTATCTTTTTCCAACCCACCGCTTTGAAATGGCTGTATCCGCAACGTTTTATTACTTAGGAGGATTTTAAACCTAACTACAATGGTCTAGTTTGAGCTTCTGACGAATGTGCAATGGTTATTGTGTTTGGATATTGTGATAAAATAATTATTAATCAATATTATTATAAATATATATTAATTATCTTTTACAATAATATATATAATATAATATATCTTAATAATATATATTATATATGACGAAAGCAGAGAACTTAGTCATGATAAAGAAAGTCAAGATATTAATATAAATACTAACGAAGTCATAATAATTAGTACATCATTAAATGATTTATTATAGAGTAAGGTAATCACGGTCCCATTAGACTGAGGGGGTGTCTGTGCCTTATAATGTGCTAATAATATTAGCTCCTACTAACCTTAACATACCTCTATTGTGTGAAAGAGCTAAGGTATATTTATATTTTCAATTTTGTGTGTTGGTGTGTATAATTTACTATGCGTGATATTTATTAACTGAAGTATAGGTGTTAGGTAAGTATATGTGAATGTCAACTAATGTAATCTGTAATGCAGTGTGGTATCACGTGGGTAATAGCGTCCGTTTATTACGAGTTTAATCATGAATATTTTTATTGCAAGCCTTACTTCACCTAAGTGATGTTAATCCTAAGTTGAATAGTTCGTAAATTGTATGAATATAGTTCATTTATGAATTAATTTTGATAATTTATTTTTTTGTCACATATTGAACTATTAAAAGTGTTATCTTGAAAATGCCTTGTTTTAGGATGTTAGTACTGTTAAGTGTTCGGCTAGTAGCCGGCCAAAACAGGCCACTAAAGAAAAAAAAAAAATAGCACCCCTACCTTGTAGTGGTTTTGCTGATTGTGTATTTTTATATTTCCTTTTTTTGATTTTTAAGATATTGTTGTTTGGTCGCTACACAGCGGATTAATTTTGCTTAAAAATGGTTGTAAGCAATAGTCTTTTTGGTTAATTTGCGTTGTCTACTATTTTTTCTTAATTTTTATATTTATTAACATTTTTTTATATTTTTTATTTGTTCTTTTTTTAATTACTTCATTTGTTCAATTTTTTTAAGCTGTTTAGCTATTAACATATGTTAAATTGAATGTATAGAAAATAGATATTGAGATTGAGCAGAGTGTCCCTTACACTTCCATGGCGGATAGTCCTCGTATTCACCTCTTATTAAAAAACTTTTACTTTGCGAAATTTTTTAAGTATATATTAAGTAAAGATTAAAAGAAAATTGTAGATATATATAAAAAGTATAATTATATTTATATGTATATAATTATGTAACCTATTTATATATATATGAATAATAATAATGTTTATATTATTACTTATAATTATAATATAATATGTATTAAATATTATAATAATAATTAATATATATATATATATGTATATATATATATATAAATTAAATATTATTATGAATTATATAAGGTTATATAGATTATATTAGATATATAAGTCTTGTTATGTATATTATATATATTGTTTGAATCTTTTCCTATTCATAATGCAAACGTTCAAGAGAATCAATATATAATATAATTACTATATATGATAATAAATTATAGTAGATGTTATAGTCCATTACGTACTATATTATTATACTACTATATTAGAACTAGTATATAATATATTATTATATATAGTATATATATAAAGTATATATATAATAGTTAAGTGAAAGAATAGTATAGGTATATATATTTTTAATAAATACATATATAAATTATATAATATAATTAAAATTAATTTTTTTAACATGTTGAAGTGAAATAAGATTTAAATTATTTAAGATCAATTTGTTTTAAATGTATATAGAGTGTCTAACCACACTGATCTAAAAAGACACCTAACCGCAAAAAGAAGACTTAACTAGATAAGAATGAGTCTAGCATAAGAAACATATTTGATACTATTATTAACGCTAATTATATAATATAACAATAATAAGGTGACGAACCGACCTAATCCCAGATGCTTTGTTATTAATACTTTTATTCATTACAGCTTAATTTTTTTAGGCGATGTTTCGTTCAGATAAATGTTGTTTAAATCTGTCTTTTTTAGTTTATTCTTTAATGTTATTCAGAATTATCTACTACAGATATTACCATACGCCGTATTGTACCGTCTGTAATTTTTGTAGTAAACAACCACAGGCAGTATGAATCATTCGTGTGGGTCTAAGAACTTTGTCTTCCTTAAACATAAAATAGTGAGTGTACTTTCTTGTGGCTAGATCGCGTTCATATCACCATCGGGTGTTGTGTTATGTCAGCTTAATCTAAAAATGCCTCAAGAAATAGCGCGCCTCTTTAATTAAAAATTGTTATAGTATAATATCATAATTAATATTGAATAGGTGAAATCTAATTATAAATGTATTATTTCAGATATTAAATAATAGAATTCTAAATAGTAAAAAAAAAATAAATCGTTAGTTCAGGAAAGTAATTTAATCTTCCGTTTAGCTTTCATGCTAATGTTGGGAAATTTATCATTGTTCTGCTGCATCGGAATCCGCACTCTGTCTCTGTCCAGTTATTATATAAAGTTAACACCTCCTAAATATTTCTGCCCTTCCTCGTAGTGTGTGACCATTACTGGTTGCTACCAACACTGAGATTTTTTGGCGGGGTGGGCGTATACCGAGATTTTTATCACCACCCTCCTTTTTGTGGCTAGTTAAGACCTATTTTCCTGTTATGTGTGATATAGTAGTAGTAGTAGATTCGTAGTGGGTGATATAATTCACATTTCAGATAAAAATAAATAATAATAAATAATATTTAATAAATAATTAGTTATATATGAAATAATAATAATTATTAATATAATTGTATATAATGAGTGTGAAGTATATGACTGATATATATTATATGCAAATATAATATATATAATATATAATAATAAATATAATAATTTATTAAATAAAAATTAAATTATAATAATATTAATGATAAAGTGATATAGATTCCGTTGTGTTGTTATGGTAAAGAATTAAGAATGTGACTATTGTACCGTACAGTTATAAAAATCCTAATTTAAGTTACCAGGCTCGTATAGAAGAGCTAATCCTCAGAAATGCCCAACTATTAGTGTGTGTCTGTTGATATAGCCATTTACACCATCGTTATAAATTGAACATAATAGTTTAGAATGTTTTGGAAAAGAGCATCTCTTATTTATTATTATAACCGTTAAACCAATTGTGATCCCAAACATACTTTCTTTGCGAGAGCTACATTACGCCAACAACAACCCAAAACCACACCAAACAACAAAACAACAATTTACTGTGCTCTCACTAACTTGCACAACAATCCTATAATCCTTACTTTCTCCTCCCTGCGCACTATCCACCGCTATCCCAAATGCAGATCAAGAAGAAACACAGGACATTTCCCCACCCCACAAGAGGCTAGAACAGTAAACCTTTATACTTTACGTAACTCGTTCCTAAAAATCTCTCTTATATATTAAATTTCAAATCTAATAATATAAGGTATAGTGATAAGGTATAATTCCCTTACGACAAATGACTCGTGAGCAGAGTGGCTGAGGGGAAGCAACGTTGGGTCTTTACTGTTCAAAGAGTGCGTGGTGAAAATTTAGTTTGTAAGTGTACCTGATGTCAAAAATGATAGTTGAAGGAGAAATTTGAGATAACCTTCGCCTACTCTGTCCAATTACAAAACTCTCGTCACATACTGCCCATCAGATCACTTAGCCACTAACGTAATGAATATATCTGAAACCCCCCAAGACAAACCCCAAAAAGAGTTAGCATATACAATTTTTGTGTATGTTTTAACCAAACAACTGTACCTTGACATCTCAACAGATCAAATGCTCCCATGTAGGGAATCAAATAAAATATTCCACCGAGAATGGCGGCTAGGTGCATGGTGAGATAATATAGATTTTGTTGAAAAATCATTGTTTTGGAAATGTAGCTCACTGAAAAGAATTCAATCTAGTGATAGTGGCTTACCTTCCTTCTTTTCTTCATTTGTATCCAACGACCACAATCTGTGTTTTGTTTGAATCAATAGCTGAACTCTTTGCCTCCTTTCTTGTTTATTTTAAACTCATGCCGCCTATATTCATCGATTCCTTGCTATTTAAGTGTATTGTTTTTAAAATCCCGCCGCGTTCTGGCGGGCTACGGCCCATATCGACTCGAAAGGTTAACTGAAATTATAACTGCCTTTGGGTAGTGTAGAATTGCAGTCTCACCAATTAATAGCAATACTAAAATACTAGAAACATTAGGGAATTCAACCACAGATCAAAATAGAATCAGTAATGTACCCCTTCAATGGTGCGTCACGTCAAGTGTTTTTTACTTTCCATTGTTTATTTTATAAAATAACATGAAACATGTTTCTGTTGAATAAATTTTTTGAATTAGTTTTTGCATAATTTTTTTTTATGTCTATTTGAAATTTTTGTTTTATGTAATGGTCCCAACACCAATAATCCAAGTTTTGAATAAAATAGTTTACGTTTGAAACGTGAATGTGAAATTATATAAAAAGAGAAACAAAAAATTTATATAAAACAATAAAATATAATTAAAAAAGTAACAAGTTATAAAAAAAAAATATAGAAAAGATAAAAATTTAAAATATTTGAAATGATGTTTATTTAATTGTGGTTGAGGTGTTTTTAAAAAGTAAAAAGTGCATGCTTAACTTTGCTGGTGTGCTGATTTACAAAGAAAAAAACATACTTTGTAAAGACTTGAGTACATATGGTAAGTTCTGTAATAAGCACTTAAATAGCTAAAAGATTTTACATAAAAGCCTGGCACGGTCTCATCATGTGTGCTGTGTATAATGACACCTTGAACATATGTATTCAGAATCAATCTTTTCTTTTCTTTCTGCTTTTCTTTAATACCACATACCCAATAACCAGCAATCCTCCGTTTTTGAAGAAAAAACAACCTAGAAAACTCCAATTAGAACATCGTTTATCTTATTTACAGGATTCTAATAGATTTTTGCTCTTGACATTGACCAGAACCACTTTAGTGCGATTATCAGTGACTAAATAAATTAATATTTCGTCTGAAAGCTAATTCAAAGTTAGTAAACACATACCTTTTTTATTTGTAAGCATCTCGACTGATATATATAATACATATAATAATATTTGGTATAAAATATGCCTCATTTAAAAACGATGCAAGTACAGACGACTCTAACAATGAACCAAAAACATATGTACGTTTGAGACTCAACCATTGCCGTTGATTCTTCTTCGCACTCGATGATAGACTTTTGCTGTGACAAAAGAAAAAAACACACACACACAAATGAATAAACATGTGATCTTTTAAGCACAAAGACAAAAAGAAAATACACAAAACCAAACTAAAATAGTTAAATAATTAACAAAATTATATCTTTTTTTAGTATATTTTTTTTTATTTTTTTGTATTATATTTTTGAATTTTTATGATTTTTTTTGAATTTTTGTAATTATTATATATATTTAATATTAAAAGTTCTTTCCATTTATTTCTATATTTTATATTATATTTGTTGTAAATCAAATTACGATTCCGCATCTGAAACAAGAAAATTACAGATTCCAAGCATTACAACAAGTACAAGAAGGAGCACTTAGTTTTGAAAGAGAAAAAGATCGCGAACAAAAAATAGAACAAATAGTATCTAGAACAATGGTGGATACGGTTGGAGAGATGTAAGGTATTGAGCTAAGTAATTCAGTAATTGTTTTTAGAATTTTGACAGTATTATAGTTGGTGGGTGATCATGTTAGATACGTGTGTTTGGTGTTCATTATGGCATGGGATTCTAAATGTATAAAAGGGTATGGTTAAATACATACAGCGTAGTGTATAATGGTTATTTATAGGGGTGTTGGAAGAAAATGTAGAATGGTCTGTAGAAAGTAGTTTGATTTTTTGATAAATTCATAGATGTAGTAGAGATTGTATGTATTGTTGATATTAGATAAATATTAACTAAAAGGCTCTTGGGCTTTAGAACACAAGGACGTATAAATAACCCCAGTGAATTAGCTCAGTCGACTTTGAGAGTGCTACGGTTGTATCCGCGCTAGCCAAACAAAAGGGCGAGATGGTGATTTCCGCCAGGGTTCGGAGAGATGCTGACACAAAAGGGTATTCTGATCTCAAAGCATTTGCGGGTTGTTGGAGTGAGGGAAAAGGGAGAGATGATTGAGCTATTTTCTGACAGTCATCTGGGTCTTATAGACTTCAGGAGCCTTGACGCTCGGACGTTAAAGGGGGTGTTGTAGGGATACAATGGAATTATCGGATCATTATTGATTTTTTCCACTGAACCATTTTATGCTCTACTGTCTCTTCTGTTCACATGTTTGCAATTGTCATAACTGACAGTTTGAGCCTCTATCTTATTATTAATAATCATGCAGTTGTTGCTGTATATAGTTTTTTCTAGAAGTTTGGTTGTTGAATGGAGTTGTTGGAAGCCAGGTTGGTAAGGAGTTTGTTGAATACCGCATGTATTTATGCTCATGTTGGGGAGAGTTTTTTTTAAATAGGTAGATAAGATTTAAAAAGATAAAAGTTCTATGTTATTTTGATTTCTCTACGTTCTTTATTCCGTTATGTAAGTGTTAGGCCACGTCAGTCTTACTTGCTTTTCCTGGGCTTTAGCTGGTTGGAGAGAGCATTTATGAAATATCATTCATGTTCTCATGAGTAATATTCTGTGATATTCCGTAGTATACATCAGAGTTTGTTTGAACACTTATGAAACACAACACTCTGGTGGGATTGATTAGAAGTCGAACGAGAATGCGATATAACTTTTACGGCAACGAGTTGTTCTTAAGTCTCACATGTTAATCATGTCCACTTACGACTCCGACGGTCCTTTTCACACAGGGCACATTAATATAGTTGATGTTGGTTTTCATTCAATATGTGGTTCTATTTCTCAATCTATAAAAGCAGTTATTAGTGGGTCTAATAATAGACAATTTGATGTCATTAAACATAAGTCTTTATTAAATGATTAAAATATTAGATAAATGGTTGTGCATGCTGTTCTGAAAGTATCATTTTAATCGAAACCATTATTTTTTTAAATGTCTAAATATTTCATTAAATAACATCATTTTAAGACACACTTTATAATTAATGTTTGAAAGGTTTTGAAACTTAGTAATGTATAAGGTTTGATATATGTAATGTGAAATTAAGAAAAAGAGTAATTTTAGAAGTTACATTTTTTATTAAAACAGGTTTCTACAACTAATGAAATATTGGGATATATTAATAACAAATATTGAATTTACTTAAAAAAACGTTCAATTAGACACTAACATTAATAAATATGCTTTTTCTGTTTTTTGAATTGCAATTTCAACTGAATACACTTGCTCAGGTAATAAATATCAAGATTAAAAACTCAATTTTAAGAATTATCCATAAATATATATTCAAATGTTGAATTTTATTAAAAATCGTAATCATTTTATATGAGTATATAAATTTACAAACTGAAAAATTAAGAAAAAATTATTAGGAATAGTAAGTTGGGTAAATTATTTGCATAACTAATGAAAAGTATTTGGACATTAAAAATCAACTATTGAATAATTTTCATATAAAAAAAACATACGTCATTTTAAGACCTAAAACTATGAAAATACTTTACATTTTGTGTATTGAATCTATTTAGCATTTATCAATTGAATCAAATTTTAAAATATTAAAAGCCAATAAAAGTTACAAAATCAATTTTAAGAATTACCCAAATAATTCAAATGTTTAAATTTTAGGAAAAATTCGTACTTTTAAGAGTTCTAATATTTGTAATGTTGAAAATTTAGGAAAAATACTTGGTTTGAGAATTTAAAATTTTTTTTTTAACACATAGGTTTTCACATCTAATGAAATATTTAGTATATATAAACAAATTTTTGAAATTTCATTAAAAAAATCAATTTAAGACAACCTAAAACTATTAACAAATCGCTTTTCTGCTTTTTGAAATTGCAATTTCAATGAAACCAACATTTTTTTAAAATAAACTGAATAATAACTTTTTAGTTAGTAGAAATTGTTATGAGTGACAAATAATTTCAATATGTTGAATATATTTAAAAATGTACTTAAGTAAAGAATCCTAAATTTGTAATGTGAAATTTTAAGAAAAAGCTTAATTTTAGAAGTTAAAATTATTTTATTAAACAGGTTGTTCACTAGCCTCATGAAATTACATTATATATATTTAAATTAAAACAGATCAATAAATAAGTCAATTTAATGAAAATAACAACAAATATAACATTTCGACAGCGTATATGAGAGTGTAGTATTATAGTTATTGTGTCGAAGTATTTCAGTAGTTTATTCTATTGTGAAGGATATTGTGAAGCTTTCATAGATCACGTTGGGCAGCCACAAAATGATTGAACTGAGCAGCGATAATTCAAATAGTTAAATATTTGTTTTGAAATTCTAAAATAATAAGCCTTCTATCACTTTTTAAGTAGCACGAAAAATACAATCAATTTTATATAACCTTAATAATGAAGATAAGTTATTATAAAAGGAGAGCGTTCACACATCTTCATTTATTTCGCACGGAACTGGATGCAAAATTGACAAATAACAATATTATATAAAATATATAAAAAAAATATATAAAATATATTTATAAAAGAAATAATATTAAAGGTTTTATTAGTACTTATTATTCTTTCTCAATACAAGGCTAGCTAACCGATCGTTTGATGAATCAAATATTTATTCATGGCAATACAGATTTACTGGTTAGATTTTAAGAAGTTAGAATGTAATGACTAAAATTACAGGTTTTCACAACTAATTCAATATTTGGTATTATATTCAATAATAAAATATTATATTAAAGTAGAATTTACATATTATAAATAGTGCAAAGGATTAATAATTCCGGCAATCTGATTAAACAATTCTGCTATTTTAGGACCAATTGACCTTCACTTTTTTCATGATAAACATCATTTACTCTTCAATGCAAAATACCGTTAAAACTCAATTTAAGAATTACCAAATAAAATTTTCAAATGTTGAAATTTAGGAAAAAATGTTAATTTTTTAAGTTATTTGATGATTTGTTTGGTGAAATTTACATTCTGTTTGTAATTATAGAATGTTAAATTTTTTATTAAAACTAAGAAAACTCCCAACTAATGATATATTTGGTATAAAATAAAATAATATTGTAAATATTCATTTAAAAACGTCAATTTAAGACACATATAACTATTAATATACGACTCGTTACTGTTTTTATTTTTGAAATTGACATTTCAATTGAAACACATTATTTCTTCAAATGCTTAAAAACTGAGCTCCGTTAAAAAAGGTCATATATAAGGAATTGTCTAATATTAAAATGTTTGAAATTATTGAAGTAAAGACAATTAAATTCTTAGTTAGTGAAGTAAGTGATTACAAATATATTTGGTAATGGTATGAAATTTATAGAAAAGCGTACAAAATTTATGAGTTATTTTTTATTTAAAACTCAGGAATTTACACAACTAATGTAATATTTGGTATATAATAACATCATAAATTTATGAATTCATTTAAAAAAACGTCAATTTTAAGACACCTTATTTAATTAACAAATTGTTTTTTTATTTTGAAATTGAATTGTAAATGAAACACATTTATTCTTCAAATTGCTAAATTCGATGATAAGTATTATACCGGTTAAAATTCAATTTTAAGAATTACGGCTAAGATTATGAATGTCATAATGGATGTAAGAAATTTACAATATAAAGTAGTAGAAGGTATAATAATATCATGATAAATAAGATATGTTTTATTTAAGGAAAATCAATTATATATTTGGATAAGGCTAAGGATATAATTCAGATTAGGCATATATATAGTATATATTATATATATATGTGGTATAATAGAAAATTATAAATATATTATAGGTATAATAATTGATATTATAACTAAATAATTGATTTAAACATATATATAGTAAGAAAAAGGGATATGAAATTAGTATAGGAAGTACATATTATGATATACATAGTGTTAGTCAAATGATATTATAATATTGTAAGTATTAAATATATATAATATATATAGTATATAGTTATTATATATATTATTAATAATACTTATATAATATATATATATGTATCATGACTAGTATTTTAAGGAAGTAAATAGATTAAACGTATTTATATGAGAGTTATGGTGATACATAAGGACATCATGACCTATAAGAACATATTCGAAAGGGATGAGAGAGAGACGAAGAGAGAGGAAGGAAAGCGAGGGAGATTTTTTGTAATATTTAGTTACTTATGTTTAAAATTTCACAATTATCACTTGCATTTATCTTTTTATTTTCAAGGCGCTGGAGAGTAAAAAATCTTCTTGAAAGACATATTAATAATTGTAGACATGATCATTTAGATATGGCCTCTTAGCCTTGTTTTTCTTCTCTTTCTCGCTTTGCTTGCTCAGAATATGAATAGGAAATTGAGCTTTATAACTGAATGAAATGGATGTTGCAAGGGGGTAGTGTGGAAAGAAACATTTCAAAAATGCGCATAATATTGGCAAGTAATGAAAGAGGTGATATGAAAATGTTTGTGGGTTTGATGGTTGCAAGAAGGAATAGGTATTTTGGGAAGTGAGGTTTATTAGCGCGAAGGAGGAGTAACATGGGGTAGACGTGCGAAAGTTGAAGAATGGTAAATCTGCAGGTATGTAGGGATGAAAATTAAGACTTGGGTGAAATGAGCAAAGAATGGAGGCCGGAGATGCGTGATTGATTGGGATTTGGAAGTTGTGTAATAAAACGTTTTTGGAGGGGTATAGTCCTTAGGGATTGGAGGAGAGAAGTAAATAATATAATAATCCTTAATATAAGGGTAAGCTGGGAGATAAAGGGGAAACTGTTTGAAAATTATATGGGGGGAATTAAGTTTTACTAGAGTGGTTGTAGGCGGATGATCATATGAAAGATACTTTGGTCAAAGAGTGCGTCGAAGTGAGCTGAAGGACTGTTGGTGAAAGACAAGGTGTGTTTAGGAGTGGTAGAGAGGTATCGTGTGGCATCAAAATCTTTACCATTATCGTCTTCCCATGTTAATTTTATTGAGGGAGTAAGTAGACTAAATGTATTTAGGTTTTATGTGATTTGCCAAAAACAAGCGTATGATTTATGGGTTAATAGGGAACTTAGTGGCAGTGTTAGGTGATTAGTACGTGTTGGTGTAGGCCTTCTGAAATGGAATCGAAAAGTATGTATGAGGAATAGTGAGGCGTGTGTACGGAAGTAAATGTGTCCAAAGGTGACATTGGTTGGTTATGTATGTAATAGGCGGAGTGAGACAGGTTGGTGGGGGATTTATATGGTCTCCTTGGGTATTCAAATTAATATAGTTGGATGGGGTTTGGTGAAGAGAAGTTAGAAGGTGGGGGTGGTGTGCAGGAATGGTGTTGAATGCATAGAGAATGGAGATGAGTGTGAGGTACCGTAGACATCATGTCATATGCGGATGATTTGGTTTCTTTGTGGCGATTAATGAAGAGAAGTTTTAAGAAGATGTGGTAGACGAGATTTGGCGAGGTGTAGTAAAAGGAGGGGTTTGAAAGTAAACGTAGATAAGAGTAAAGGGTTATGGTTGTGAGTGAGGATAGGCCCTTCAGTGTGCAAGCAGGGTTTGTGGGAGTCCGTTATTCAAAAAAATTTTTCCGACTCCACTCCGACTGTCGCGACTCCATCCTCTTCAGAAATTAACCCGACTCCAACTCCGACCGTCTGAAAATTACCCGACCTTCCGACTTGCCGACCTCCGGACTTTCCATCCGACCTTTTTGAAAAATTAACCGAGCTGTGATGTCTGACTACCAGCCTCTTTTGGAAATTTACCTGACTTCAACGTTCCGACTCCGAACTCTGACTCCGACTCCTACAGGTTGACAGAACCCAAACGACGTGTCGACTCCGACTCACAACTCCCGACTCCAACTAACGACTCCGACTCCGAACGAACTCCCGACTCCGAATTTCCACAACCCTGGTCGTCAATTTATGTTAGATTGTAGAGCAGAGCTGTAAAAAAAATGGTCTGAGATTTAAATATTTTAGCTGGTATGTGTGTGGATGGAAGGCGAAACGGATGATAAGGTGGCTGGTAAGGAAAAGTTGTTGAACTGGCAGAGGTCAAAGGTGACTAATGCAATTAAATTCGTTTGGTGAGTGTAAAAAAAAAGGACTAAGTCTGGGGGAGTGCGCTAGGGTCTAAACATGAGGGGTTAATGTTGTTACCACTGTGTTTAGTTGTGTATTGTAGTGAGACTAAATTAATGGTTATGTGTTGTGATTGGAAATAAGAAGCTAGAAGATTCTAAAGTTCGAATGTGCTTCAGATGGAACAAATCTTAGGGAGTGCTAGGTGTGAGAAAGGATTGATGGTGAAATGAAGGAATGAATACGCGTATTAGACGATTGTGTGAGTGTGAAGAAAAGGGGTAAACGAGAGAAATAAATGAATGTATGTTGAGAACTGGTTTGGTCATTGTGAAAGGAATAATGAATATAGCGGGTTGGTTAAGTGAAAAGGCATGTAAACAAATGGTGAGTGTGTTTGGGAACCAAACCGGCTGGGAGACCGATAAGAAAAAGTGGATTGAGGTCAGTAAAGGGAATGTTTGCTGAGGAGAGAAATGTGAGTTGGCAGAGGCGAGAAGAAAAGGTGCAACATTGAGAATAGGCGAGAATGGCAAGGGTGTTGTTAAGGGGGTAATGGTTGTGACCCGACTTGGGCCAGGGAGTGAACCCTAACACTTGAACGAATTTTACCATAGTGGTGATCCGTCGCGGTCCCGTGAAGATACTAGTGCGATTTTTCTGATAACTGCGACGGAGCTTCTTAGCTTAATGTAATGGTGAATCAGAGGGGGTGGTAAGGCTGGGCTTTCCTTTTCGACTTTTTTTGCCTTCTATTCTTCTACTGCTTTTCATTTCCGATGCGATAGAGATGAATAAGACATATGCCACGGTGCACTTACCCCCAGTCTTGGGAACAAAAAAGAAAGATTGAGGAAAGAGGTAGATTATATATTTATATATATATATATAAATAAATTTATATATATATATATATACTTATAATTATTATAATATATAATATATATACATATATATATATATATATATATATATATATATTATATATATATTATATATATATATAATATATATTATACTATATATATATTATATTTATATGGTATATTATATTTATTTATACTAAAAAGCCCTCGGTACTCAGTTGTAGAGCACTTCGAGTCAACCGAACGAGGGTCCCCAGGTTTAAGGCAAACTGGTCGGGTGTGAGGATGGGAGCTATTCTCGTTCTTTGTGTTTGGGCTTCATGCTGCTCAGACGTTAATTGAGTACACGCCCTCCTTAGAATTTTAGGGCTCTGAGATTATTGGTTGTGTATTATCTTCTATATATTATATATATTTGATATATAATATGTAATATTATATTAATATTATATATATATAATATATTTAGATATATATATATAGTATATATTATTATTAATTATTATTTATATATGTTATATTAATATTTTTAATGATATATATTAGATATATATATATATATATATATAATATTGTTATTATTATTATATTTAATTTATTTATATAATTATATAATATTATATATTAATATTATATATTTATATATTATTTATATTATTAATTTATATTATTATTTTTTATATATTATATATATATTATTTTAATATTAATATATTTTTTTATTAATGATATATATTATTTATTATATATTATGATTTTCAGTATTATGGTTGGGTACAACTTATTATCCATGCTCTTAATATGTCTCCCGCTATTGGGTGTTATACCGGTACCTAATTGTTACTGTCTGCTTAGTCTATATAATGTCCGTTTTTCTAGTGTCCGCTCCGAGCGTGACTATCTAATACGCCTTTTTATTTTATTCTTCTCTTTTTTTTGTTTAGAATATATTGTTTTTGCGTGATCATTTATGCGGAGGTGCCGAGTATTTTTATAATTAGACGTATCAGGTAATCAATTAGAACGTGACTTTATAATGATCTGTGTTTAACGTAATTATATGCTAACTACAGTAATTATTAATAAGGTGCGCGATTACTAATATATTAGTAAAAAAATCATAAATATATGTTTAGTTGTTCCGTCACGTGCAATTGTCCGTCATTTTTTATGAATAATGAATCAGTATAAGTTTTGGGTTCTTACATGGACTTCATTTAAGAATTTTGTAGTTTGATTTATATGTTATGATATTTATATAAATTTATGATATTATATGAGAAGTTAAAAAAAAGTTTTCTAATTTTTTTTAAGTTTTGTTACACATTATATCAGCATTTCGTCCATTATTAACTTAAAAAAAGATTTTTCTTTTTTTTTTTAATAATAATATAAAACTTCCAAAACAACAATCGTAACCACCGTTAATGTTATTCACACTGTTCATATTAATATATAAACTGTAACTCTAAATTTTAAATTGACTTTATAAGACTGATGGCTATTAACCTCATTTATTAACTTTAATTAAACTTATTAATTTATTACTTGATAGTATAACCTGGGTCAGATTATCTAAATATCAATCTCTGTGAAAAAACACTCCCACAAATATATAGTATGATGGTTATAGTATATATAGATTAGGGTTTTTTGATGTATAGATATTTTTTGTTATAATTAATAAAAAAATACTAAATATAGTTTTATGAACCTCCAACATGATTTTATTAAGTATATAAACTTAATATATAAAATTATATATATAATAATAATATTTTAAATATATTAATATTATCATTATATTATATAATCATAAGCATAAATTCATATATAATTAATATTATATATCTCTTATTAAAATATATATATAACATGAGTATATAAATATATTATTATATTATATATATATAACTTTATCTATTATATTATATTATACCTATATTATAAAAAATAAATGAGTGTCAGTAGAACTTGTACCATACTAGTGCGTTACGATAAAAAATTACTACATATATATTATATATATATTTTGATATATTACTCAGTATCAATATTACTAGATATTTGATATTCATAAGTCACGTATATTATATTACTATAATTATATTATATATCCTAGACGATATAGCTATTCATCGGTATCAACCTATATTATATATATATATGATATACTATATATATATAGTATGTATATATATATATATATGTAACATATTATTCTGGTAAAAAGAAAACTAGTTACTTATATATATTATTACCCTAGTATGATACTACTCATCAAGTCCGCATAAACTTAAATATATATTTACGATGAGTCAGTTATATTATCACGCTATATATATATATCGCGTAATATTTAGTAAACCAACTGAACTTCATTTTTAATTCAGTACTTCAGTACCTATAGCGTGATACTTAGCGGTACTAAGATAGCGGATAAGTGTACTCAATAACCGTTATACTTAGTATAAGTATATAATAATATATATACTATATTATTAATAATATATATATTATATAATATATAGTATATATTATATATTATTTATCATTAATATATATATAAATATATTATATATTAATTATAATTAAATATATATATATTATAAATATATTATATAATAAATAATATATATTAATATATATATAATATATAATATTAATATAATATATATTAGATATAATATATATTAATTAATATAATTAAATATATATATAGTTAATATATTATATATATATATATATTAACATTATATTATTATATATATTTAATATTATATTTCATATATTATTATTTATATATTATATTATAATATTAATATTAATTAGTATATATTATATATTTAATATATATATATATAATATATATATAATATATTATAATGTATATATATAATCATATTATATAATATATATATTATTAAATATAATATATTATATGAAAGATTAATAACACGAACTCGAGAGCTTCAATAAACGGTGCAGAGGCCTAATCTATGAGGAGGGGTCGATGTACCATCCTCAAATTAACGATCTGAAAGTGCATGAAAGCAAACACAAAGAAGAGAATAGCTCCCATTCCCTCAACACTACCCCGACTAAGTTTATGCTAACCCTGGGATCACCCTCATTCGTTCGGTTTGACGAGTGCATCTACAACTGAGTCACTATATCCACGGATGATAGGCTTTTTTATAAAGTTAATACATATATATAATAATATAATCATATAATTAATAATTACATAATATTATAATATATATTAATATATAATATATATATTATATATATTATTATATATTAATATTTAATATATTAAATATATATATTTGTATTAAATTATATATATAATATCTATATATCTATTAAATTTGTTACATTATTTTTGCTTGGATATCTTAATATATTTTGTAGATAATGTATTAATATTATATTAATAATAATAATAATTATATATTAATAATATATATATATTATATATATATATTAATTTTAATATATATATATCATATTATTTATATGGGTATAATATATTGTTTAATTTATATGATAAATAAATTAAGTAGCTAGATTTGTTTACTTACGCCTACGAACATATTATATATTTATACTTATTTATTTACATTTACGTTACTAACATAGGAACTTTGTATAAGTTTAATAAGTAGTGATGCGTTTGCACTATTTCGGTCATATGCAGTACGTTACTAGTATACGTATATGAGTATAAGTCATTTATCTATAATATATACCTATATGTAGATCCAGGCTTATATATATATTATAATATACTTCAGCTCGGTAGGTTAGTATGTGTACTAGTAAACGCGTTAGTGCAGGGTACCGCCTGAGTAATCATAGCGGTCCCTGACTACGGTAGCATTAGCATTCCGCAACACCCTGCTCGTAAGGCCGTCGTGAGGCTTTTCATGGTATTCTAGGATTACTAAAGTCGTTGGAACGTAAATAGGCCTTTCTTATTGGGTGGTTTACAGTTGTGGTCAACCAATATTCTCCGATAGGGGCTTGCACGAAATGATTTAAGGTGAGGATCCTTAATTACATTAGCCCAATCGGTCTTTGGACGTGCTGGACACGCGTAACTAATTACCCTGCCTATTGCACTCCTCATCATTCCAAAATTCTTACATCTTTCCTTTCTTTCTATTACCATCGCCTTTCCTTAAGACAATCACTATCGTTTCGTCATAAACTCGTTTTTTCTATAAATATTTATTACATTATCTTACCACAACCTCTAGCCCTTTAAAGTGTTTCCTGTTCTGACCCCCTTGCGGGACTGTTTATTTAGGCACTTTGAACTGATTCGTTAAATAATTCTACGCTTAGTTCTATCTGAGATGTGGCCATATTTGAAACGACAGGTTCAAACCCAGCCACTCATTGGTCAAACCTGTCAACCTTGCTATTGAGATGTCTTAGTAGCAGCCTTAGTCCGTTCCTAACATCCTCTATCCTATATAGACCAGGTAGAGGATATTATTTAAGGATTTTTCGCAAGTTTAAATCGTTGCACCTCCTCTCACTGTGTCAATCGAACGCAAACTTTTCCTTATAAAAGACTCTGTAAGGAAAATTTCACGGGATAAATCTCTCGCAGTTCTACAAATATTCTCATTCGATAACAACCTTAAAATACTATAAATCTCACAAGAACATTTTTTATTCATTTGCCTAGCTACTATCCTTACATTACTTATAAACGATAAATATCTTAAACGACTCATAACCAAGGGTTTTTTTTGTAGGAGATGTGCCAGGTTAATAGTATCGGAGTCGGAGTTCTCGGTGACAGTTTCGTAGTCGGAGTAGGAAGTGATTGAGTCGGAGTCGGAAGTATCCGTAATTAAATATTGAGGTGGAGTCGACAACTTGTCTTAGATGCTCCGGCGGAAGAAACGTCCCGGGAGTTGAGTTGGTTATTTTGCGGTGGGCGTTGGGCGTGTCTTCTTACATTCTATCTGGGTTGGAAGATCGTGGTTGGAGGTACCGAGAGAGTCTGGTCATTGGGAGTCTTGGCGGAGATCTTTGGACGATTTTAGCGGAGTTTTTGAGCCGTGGTGGGTGGAGCTGTCGGGTGGAGATGAGGGGTAGACAGATTGTAGTTTGAGGAAGCTCCGGACTCCCACCAACTTGGCGGATACCACAGCGATGTCTTAAGCGGCCTTTTCCACTACGAGGCTGCTCAGCGCCGATAAGGTCCCGTTAGCCGTACCTGCATGGCTTTGCAGCGTTTCTGCGAGCGTCGCCGTACTACTTTTGCCCGGCTGGACCCCTTTCACTATCCCTAACCCAAATACTATACTTAGACCACCTCTCTTCCGGTTTCGCCGGATGAGCGACAACCCCATCACAATACTCACTGGGATAATATTTACATGAGTAAATAGTACCCTTACTGACCCTCATCTTACCTATCTACGCTACTTCATCCTTATCCATCCCCTATATACTATCATATATATATACTACGTATATTAAGTATATATATATATCATATATAAATATATACCTATATATACTATACTTATAAAGGATACAGAACTGCACTCATATAGTATACCCACCAATATATATATATACTATATACTATATACTATATTCTATATCAGTATAATATTATATAATACCTATACTATATACTAAACTTACTACTATCTACCATATATACTATACTAGTATACTACTACTATACACTACTAATATATATAATATACTAATACTACACTCTACTCATATATAAATATATATATATATAAGTTTTGCTTGTTTCTGTGAGAGTTTCGAAATGCTATGCGCAAACTCTCTTTAACATTGCTTTCTACCTTCCGATCTGAAACGTTTTCTCATGACACTGACCTTTACCCCATCCTCTGTCTACCACATTCTCGGATCATTTCACATCCTCACACCTCTTCTTCTTTTTAATAACACTCGCAGACTATCTTCGATCATTTCTAAACAACGGGCATCTTTCCTGTCATTTCACTTCACTTCCTCTTTTTTTGCTTCCCTTCATGCAGCCTCACTACACATCACACTAGCAGCTTTACCGCGTTGACCCCTGCAGCTTGCGCTTGACTGTTTACAACACCACTCTCACTCATGAACGGCATATGTAGGATATTTACACGTCATTATACTATTCACACAACAACAACCATTGTTTGCGCACAGAGAGTATATCCATCTGACATCATCCCTCACCAATGCAACATTGGATTCTTTTCTGTCTTCTGAGTCTCGTGATCTGGGTTTTCTGTTCGGCTAGGTCGTTTTGCTTCCGCGAATACGCTGGTCACAAAATGCTACACTCCATTAATCACTATATTGTTCATCTTGTATCTTCTCCCTGAGATCTCCACATTCTCAATACACGTGCTCGCGGAACGATCAGCCTCCATTTCTCGTTGCAGAAAAGCCAGCTGGCACAAATATCCCAGCCAAGATCCCCTCTAATACCCGATATGTTCCTTCTGCATTCTGACATACTACCTATGTCTCGCCTCACCAGGGTCTCTCCCTTGCCTCCCTTACCCCCTGTATGCATATGCATTTTCTTAACTTCCTCTCCGAACCCACCTCCTACTTATCGGCGCCAAACTTTAACGAGATAGCACCAGGATCCTAACAGACTTTGTTCAGTCACGATCAACACTTTTCCGGTAATCCCGTCCCAACACAATTTCAGTCAACCCCCATCTTTCGGGCCTCTCACGATGCCAAGGTAGAGATTATTTGTTTCAACTATTTTTGAATTGCGCCAACGCTGTTTGCACAATCCAGAGATAACGTCAACCATTTCTCTCTATTTCAATTCTGCATTTTCACTCAGCTTCTTACACGATTGGTGTCCCTCTCCCACTTTCCCCTCTTGCCTTTTTGCGTCAACATATGTGGCAAGGTCTTGTTTTCGCAGCCCTTTATATACCACCTTTCTTGTCGTTAGTCTTCCGGCACCTTCCCCATTCCACTCTCGATAGCTCTCCACCTTCTTTCATTTGGGCCAAGAGATAGATGATATTGCAAACACGCTGTGATATCTTTCATTAAGTCCAGGGTGAGTACTCTTTTCCACATCGCTCATCCTCCACATCACTGCTCCCTATTTATCAATTATGCTCACAAAAGCTCAAATGTCCTATTCTCGTAATCTAGCTCAGATCGCGCCTCAAAGAGGTATATCGTCCCTTAGCAAGATAATGCTCGATCAGAGTATTTGCCTATAGTGAGGCCGCCTTGAAATATTGAAGATGCACATTTGGGGGGCGCGAAGCTTACTTTCCCGGTAAATTTCAAATTCGGCGGCCTTCCTGATTGAGGTATCAACTCGCCAGTGTGAGCTTTATCAAGTTTCCAATGTTATCTTTGTCTCTGAGACAGTAGGGCCAATACCGTAAACACTTACCAAAGGGGGGATTGGCCAGAGCTTAACGAGTTCAGTGTAGAGAGGAATGATATCAAATGGGAGCCTCTGTTGGGCCACCAGAAAGTATTGTTTCCTCCAATAAGCGCACATAAAAATTAGGGCCTATAAAAACAGTTTGTCAGGCAGCTATAGATAAGAGAGTTTCTTCAGCCTTTGTCAAACTGCAAGGTTTCTTCCCTACGCTGTATGAGGTAAAGGCCAAAGCCGGTGTCTTCGTCGAACCACAAATAGATTTTTTTTAGAGTGCAATGAATTCCTGAAGAAGCTGATTAGGACAGAATAGTAACTTGGAACAGATTTGTTGCAGTGGTTCGATGGTTTCCTTGGGAATCAGAAGGCCGAAAATTATGAGAAGTTTGTTGTGACCTTGCCCAGGAACTACTACAGGATGTCCCTCAAAGTATGTCCCCTCAAAAAGTCCCATATCATTGAGTGATCAATTTGCTAAATTTAAGGAGAACATGATGGAGAGCGTACTCAGAGGAGCATGGCTAGTTATTTCACCAAGATATTCTTTACTTTGAACGCAGCTACAAGGATCATAATAACGAAAACATAAATTGGAGACTATATTTTGTGGTAATGATTCGTGAAACCAACTTACCGCATAAGCGCAAACAAAGAAAAACTTCTCACTTCTATATATTTTGAAGTTTCAGTTTGTATAAACAGAATAAATAAATGCTACTTTCTGAGTTATACTGTCGTTTTTTTATCTACTTTAATGATGTTCCGAGAATGATTAAATCTCCATATGCATGTTTTTTATATTGCGCATTGGTAAATTTGTGAAATAAATCATTATCCTGGTCATAAAATCAAAGTTTGCATAGGGAAATAGTGATAGCCATTTTTCCATACCATTCTAGGTATAAGCAAATAGGAGATGTAACAGTTGCTGGTTAACAAAAGCAAAAATACGTGTTACCAATTGTGATTATAATTTGTATTTTCCCTCTCTTGTATCGATGTCATGTAAGCTTCTGAGTTTTTTTAAAGTAACCAAAGTCATTATCATATATTATATATATATATATAGTATAATATATATATATATATAATATATGATATAATATATAGATATTTTTTTTATAGTATATAATAGTATGATATATATAATATAATATAATAAGTATGATATATATAAATATATAGTATTATATAATGTATATATATAGTATATATATATTATATATATATAAATATATATATATATATATATAGATAGCTATATATATATATATATATATATAGATATTATAATATATTTATATAATAATATATATAATATTATATATATATATATATATATATATATATATAATATTATATGATATATATATATAGTAGTATATAAATATATATTACTATATATATTATATAATATACTATATATGTATATATAGTATTATAATATATTATATATAGTATATATATATATATATATATTATTCTTATATACGTACATATATATATATATGACTGATATATATATATATACATATATATATAACTATACTATAGCGGCGTGTAGTATATATATATATATATATTATATAATAATATGAATAGGGGTATTAAAGTATATATTGTATATATATATATATAGATATAGTATATATATAATAGTATATAGGTATATATATGATATATATATAGTAACTATAGTTATATATTG
>JABUQX010108110.1:0-31209 GCA_015478945.1 Trachelipus rathkii | reverse complement strand
TTCTTTTCTCATTTGTAACAAAGAAGAGATAAGGGAGGGAGGCATCGTTAGAAATCCATCTGTCACATAGGCTCCGTTATTTGACCTCGAATCAAACACATTTATCGTCACAGACGGATTTGACCTTTTATTTTAATAGGTTTAACGATAAGTTAGAGTAACAAGCAGGGGACAAAAATGCCTTATTAATAGATGGAAATTATATGAGTATATTATGATGATGGATTGATGTATTGATTAATTAACTAATATTAATATATATTATTATACTATATATTATATTTTATAATATATATATATATACTATAATTATTTTAATATTATATTATATATATGATTATATTATAGTAATTATAAATATATTAATATATATAATTATATATAAATATTAATAATATATTTATATTAATATATATATATATATATATATATTAAATTTATTAATATAATATATATATAATATTATAATACTATATATATTTTAAATTATATATATATATATATATTTATTATAAAATCATTAATGCAAAAATTTTATTAAATTTATCAATTATTGTTATCTATATATCTTAATGAAATTATCATAGCTTGTTATAAGTATAATTAACTAATTGTAGTCCAAAAATATTACTCGGTGTTTTTAAAATGCAATCTCGAATATTATTATTTACTATAATTTATAATATTTAATATTTAATAATAATTTATATTATTAGTTTATTTAACTATATATTAATATATTATATTATTAATTTAACTTAATTATAATATATATATATATATTATATTAATATATATAATAATTAATTAATATAATATATATATATTATTTATAAATATATAAATTATATACATATTCATATATATATATATATTATATATTAATATTAATATATATATATAGGTATATATTTATTTTAATATATATATATATATTATTGTATTATATTAAATTATTATTTATATATAATTATAATATTAAGTAATATTTATTAATATTATAATATTATATATTATAGATATATATTATATTATATATATATATATATATATATATTAATAATATTATTTATATTATATATTATATATATTTATATATAAATATATATATATTATAATTAATCTATATATTTAATATTTAAATATATGTATATAATAATTAATAATGTATATTATATACGACTATGTATATGTAGTAACCAAGATGAGAGTAGGATAATCTATGCGTATAAAAACCAGATAAAGACCTAGAGGAAAATAGAGTATTATTGGAATATAAGAGTAGGAAAGCCTCCAGTATAATATATTAATATATATTTTGATAATAAATAAATTTTGATTGTAATAATTCTTTGTATTATAATGGTTCCTTACTTCTAAAATGATTAGTTTTCTTGTTTTATATTTTTTTATATTTTTTTGCTTTATTTTTAATTAAATTTCGATTTGAATTTAATGAATTTTTGCAAATTTTTTTTTCTCGTATCTGATGGAGTTATTATTGATTATATATATCTATTACATGTCAGTCTAGTTTCCGATCAACCAATATATAAATCTCTAACAATACGTTGTGCATTCAATTTGTGGAGACTACCAATAAAACCGATTTATTTTACTGTGTGACTCTGTGAGACCCGCTTCTGGAACTTTACTATTTTGCATGGATGTGCATTATAGGGCCACAGGGTGACAAAACTGCAAAATCTCGGCAAATCCTACTGCAAGTCAGACCGTATGGCTCGAAACCCTTCTTCTGAAATAACATTTAGCCCTAACTTATACTACATTTAAAATTATTGCAATTGTGTATTTGTTAGACGCAATTGTAGTTTAGACTGACAAGGATATTGTAGGCTTATTCTGAGGAATACTTAATATGAATAAAGTGAAATAATGATAATATGAGCAATAATAATAATATATATAGTAATAATATTAAACATTATAATACTGACATTTAAGAAAAAGAGTAATTTTCACATGATAATATAATACAAAATTTCAATAAATAATAATAATAATAATAAAATTTTTACATATTTTTTTATGTTCATGAATTTCTCGCTATTTTGGTATAGATATTGTTGTAGAATGACTTGTTCAAAGTATTTAAATTTTTTCAAATTATATAATTTTGGGTATTATTTTTAATATTGTATTAGAGATTTAATTGATATACCGTACTTAAAATTGTGATATATTATGTATTTTAGATATATATATTTATTATTAGATGTATCTAATTATTATTATTATTTATTAATTACTTTTATTTGTTTAATTTTATATTGTGTTATATATTATAGCACAGTTCTGATTCATAATGACATTATTTTTATTAGGTAATTCTTCTAATATAATTACTCTTCTCATAATATAAATTAATATATTAATTATTATTATTAGGATTATTATTATTATTATCTGAATTATTATTTATCATTTATATTATTATTATTTAATGTATATATTTATTAAATTTTGATTTAATACAAGTACCCATAAACTCAAATATAGACATATAAAGAATACTGAAATATTGGATAGTTGTCATTACACCTGGTGTGCAACAATAGCATCAACTCTGTGCTTGATGTTGGGAAAATCGAAGTCCCTGCGCGATAGCGTACATTCAAACCCAGTATTCTCTCGTTTGTGCAATAAATAGCATTCAACCACAACGGACTCGAGAATTACGAGTAACATTCTTCCTATAGTGCTGATATATATACTGGTCAGTGATACTAAAGGGTAGGCTGAATAAATATCACCTATATTATAACCTCTATTAACTCCTAATAATTATAAGTTATTAGTTTCTTTTATTTACTAATATGTGAATTATATTTAGTAGTATAGGTTTATATAATATAAAAATTATGATATATAATATTATATTATATATAGGTGGACTATATAACGAGTGTAATTGCTATCTCTTAATACGCTTATTTATATTCATACCCTCTATCACCAACTCCGACCTCATGGGTACTATATATATAATACTAAGTGGCCCAGGGTGATCCTAAATTTAGGGTTTTTGAATAAATATAATATTATAAAATTATATATTAATAGATTATATATTATATATATATTATATATATATATTAATATATATATATATATATTATAATTATATATATTAATAATATATTATAGTATATTATAATTAAATATATATATATATATATAATATTAGTAATTATATAATTATGATAATTAATATTATTATATTATAGTTATTATATATATATATATATATTATACTAGTATAGTGATATAATAGTATATATAATATATATATAGTATAGTTTATATATAGCCTTATATTATATATATAATATTATATATATTATATTCATATATATTATATATATATATTATAATATATTTTAATCATATATATAATATCTATATTATAATTATTAATAATATATTATTGTCAAACCCTAAATAATTATAATAACAATATAATTACAAATATAGATATATATTAGATATAATCACTAAATTTGTAGTGACGAAAAAGAGAGGAGGGAAAATAACATATTGTATACGTAAGTAAAATTTTTTAAAAATATAATAATCAGTAAAATAATATAATATATATTATAAATATAGTATATTATAAATAGAATCTATAGAGATATAATATAGTAATGTGCAATTGTATCGAATATTGATTGTGTGATATATAAATTATATATATAGGTTTATTTTTATTTCAATATTATATATATTTAATTTTTTATTTTAATATTAATATTATACAGTTGATAATATATATTAATGGACGATTCTATAAAGTTTATTACTAGTGATTATGTAAAATTATAATATAGTCCAGTATTATTTAGTAATATTACGATCGTAATCTGTATAGATCGTTTATATGATATTATTAATATTATTTATACTTTAATATATATAACTAGTATATATATAGTATTGAATATATATATATATATTTAATATAATATATATATATATATATTTATATAATATTATTATAATATCTAAAAATAATTATATAAGTATATAGAATTATATAATTTATACTTATTAATATATATTATTTACACTATCATAATATATACTTATGATATTATAAGCTATATGAATATAAATAGAATATATTATAATAATATATATGTATTGAATAGGAATGGTAAATATTTCACAATATATAGTAGTATAGAAGCAAGAAGAGTACCCTAGTGATAATAATATTATACATCTATGTATTAGATGAATATTTATATTAAATAATCCATAATATTAGTAAAGTACTGTGTTTATAACATAACAATATTATTCATATTAAATGTCAACCTCGTACAGATTGTAATTATTGTAACTCTATTGTATATATATACGGTTACGCAGGAGTAGTATAAGTGAGTAGATTTGCAATCACAAGCAAATTATGTAATATATTAGTTACTAAAATTATATATATATATATATATAGGTAAATATAGTTAAATATATATATATTTTTATAATACCGTGAATATACAATATATATATATGTGCACAACTTTTGCATGTAATTTATTTAACAAATTAATATTTAATTGGTTTAAACGTTTTTATATATAAAAAGTTGTGTATATACAGTATGTTATAAATTATAGTGTGTGATATCAGATTTAATCATTTACTTATGTAACAGAGAAGAATAATTTTGAAAAATATACACTGATGTTCAGTTTTTCCGAAACCTAACTAAAGTATATCATGCCGCTTTTCTTCTTTACAAAATCACAACAGTTGTACGGTTTGCCTCCGTAATATGGATAGTTTCTTATAGTTTGATAAGTAATGTGAAATTCCTAATATAGTATAGATGGGTCATTCAACCAATCTTTGACTATCATATATTAATATTTAATATATTTACAAATGACGTTTAATTTTAGTATAATTATATATTATTAATTTATGATATTTAATATAATATATTTTTCATCCGAAAATAAATATAATATTTTTAATTTAATGTTATTATATTAATTTTATATTTAATGTATCATTTTACTTCCATATCATTAGAAACAGGTCAGTAAAGTTAAACAGTTATATATAATATATATATTATATATTTATGATATATATATAACTACCGTATTATATTATTATATCTATATAATATAAATATTACATATTAATTATTATCTATCTTAATTAATATATATGAAGAGAGTTATATATATGAATATGAATATATATATAATATATATTTCTGAATAATCAAAGTAATCACTAATATGAATGCGAAGGAAACAGCCATTTGGAAGTTCACTAACTTATGAAAATAAAAAAAAAAAAAAAAAAAAAAGAAAAAAACTCAAAATACAGATAATTGCAGAAAAATAAGATCGTCTGAATGATTGGGCGTGTGGACACTCGAAGAAACGGCCGGTGTCATATTTAGCTTCTTTTTTTATTGTGATTAATTTAGCCATTCTCATTTATTTTTTTTCTCTCTAGAAAAATTTCCACAAACATCACATAAGATAAGATTTGTTTATAACATTTTGATTAGCATTTGATAAATTATGCAAGAATTTTTTTTATATATATTCAATTTACAATAAAACTGAAAATGATTCATTGGATTTGGATGTAGTATAACAAAATTATATATATAAATCTACACATTTAAGTAGAAGAACTTGCAGAGTAAGTGGTATTTACTTAGTATAACCTGACGCTATTGGAATTAATAAACAATGTTATTTATTAAATAAATATATCAATATTATTATCTAGTTATATAGAGTTATAATATATAATATAATATATAGTATATAACAATATAATGAAATAAAATATATATAAAATTAGGCGAAAAATTACCTAATTTTATTCAATATATAATAACTATAATATTGGTAATATTAATATAATATATTATATAATTATCATATTTCTTATCGTTGAAAAAAATTACTTCGTAATACTTTATCTAGAAGCACTCACAAGATAGTATTTCCTCTCCCCCTCTATCCCTAGCTCCCTGTCCGTCGAGCTCTTAACACCAATCATCACTCATACTATCGCTATTACTCTACTCGAATATCCTACTACTCTACAATCGAATACGTACTCCTTTGAGGAGGAGAGCTAATATTTGTGAGACACATCTTTCCCCTCGCTCATGCGGTTACTATTGAAAAGTTATTTTCTAAATATGATAATTTACAAAACGAATTTAATAAGATTAATAATTGTATTATATTAATAATAATAACTAAAATATTTTTAATTACTGCGTTATAGTGATGCTTTAATTATAATATTTTATATTACGAGTATCAAGGATACTTGTACCAATAATTAATAAATTCCAAAATTTTTACTACTTTGTAACAATTTTTACTATTTATATTACTAAACATAGTTTATATTTAATAATATATATTATATTATATTATAATATTTATATATATAATATATATATTATAAGAGGCACTGTTGTTAATATTTATTTACAAGACTGAAAAGATATTTAGAAAGTAGTATATTGTTAGGAAGATATGAATAATAAATCACTAAATATTAACAAATAATGAAAGTTATAAATATACTTAATAATTAATAACTATAGCAGACAATTTATAGCTAAAATAATAGCAATACGTGCCAATTTTCATTTAGGGATAAGTTTAATATTTATATATTTAATTATTTATTATTATTATTATATATTATTATTATTATTTTATAATTATTGTATAAATTAATAGTTAAAATTATGTGAAAAATTTATATATATATAATTGGCTCTCCCTTTTTTACAGTAAAGTAATTATTATAATTATAATAACTACACTAATTGGGTTTTGCTTCTCATTAAACCTTAAAAATTATTTAAAAATTACCCAATTGCAAGTTTATCTAATATTTATTGAATTATAGGAAAATAATATATTTTTAGTCATTGCTTTTAAAGTTTTGAAAAATTGTATTTGTTTTTAAAAACATAAAAAAATTAGTTTTTTTTTATATTTATTTCATGAATTTTATTCATGATTTTTTTTGTAATAACTTTGATTTTTTGTGTTTTTAGCATTAAAATGTTTATATCAAAATTTATTGCTTTATGGGAATGCTTTCTCGATAATAGTTTCTATTTTTTCTTGAGGATTATGTTATGTTTGTTGGCGTTACTGTTTTTTTTCTAAACATAATTTAGTATTTGGTATCATAATTTGAACTAACCATTAATAAAAGTTGAAATATAGGATTAACATTAGAGGTTAAGCATTTTAAAGGAAAGATAGTTGTAATATTATATAATTATTATTCACATGTTTCCTTATAAGTGATGATGAGGTAACGTAATGTAGTCTATCTCATTTCCTGTATATCTCTTTCATGGATAAAACAGATGAGAAGCTAGATTACAATAGTAGATTGTAATACGAGTGATAAAGTGTTTGATTTTTATATTTATTCACAATACGCTGATAAAGTATTTTAATAAGAGTTCAATCTAGTATTATATTTGTATCAGATTATAATACTTAGTAATATTTTTATACATTCAGTGGAGTATTATATTCAATTTGCCTTCCACCTATTAAGCAAGTTTAGGTCAATAGGCCCATACTATTTTAGAATATATTTCAAGAATGTACTCAAAATAATAAAATCCCAACTGTCTAAAGCTTATGCTATATTTCTATATTATCATTTTGATACTTATACATATTAAATTTATTAATACGTGTACAAATACTACTAGGAAATTTGTCTTGTCCTCGTATGCTTTTAGAATAAAATTGAATTGAGAATGTAGTATCTCACAAATGTTAAGGTATACTGTAAATGTGAAATATTATATATAATTAATTTATACAATGGTGGAACAAATTAAATCAAAAGTTAAGTGTTAATATACATACTTAATTATTTTCATTTTAATTATGCTTATTTAATGTTTTATTGTTGTGAGATGATGATAGTGTCAGTTTGATGAGCGTGAATGGTGTGATACAAAGAGTTACTGGTTAGAATTAAGTAAAATGTCGATGATATTGTGATCACTATGGATCAATAATAGCGAGATAGCTATGAAATATAATATAATATATATGGGCAGATATGATAATTAAAAGTAATAATAATGTTTGTGAATGTAAGTGATAGAGTGATAGAGAGATATATATATTGAGCGTTGATAGTCGTAGACTCCAAGTCTGATTTATTTTCCGGTGTGCGCTTTGAATCCGGATCGGTATCTCTGATTGTTGTAAGATGATGCCTGGAAAGTGTAAACCAGGCTGCGATGATCTGCGCGTCATAGTCCTGTCTAATAGTAGAGATATTAAGTATGTAATGGTAAACAGCAGGTAGAGATGATGATCAGGGTCTCTCCGATGTTAAAGGCGTCTGTGCCGAGCAGGCTATACACTCAATAGGACCAGCTGTGTTGGTGGTGTATAATGCCATGTGATCCGTGATAGGTGCCACACTGGGAAATATCCAACGATACCGGTGGTGTTGTAATGGGACATTTTGATTGGAATGACTCGTCGAGATTTGCGTGTAGATTGATCGTAGTATATAGTATAGTGAGTATTTGATAGTTAAGGCATGCTGTATATATGAATAGTTATATTAATTTTATAGTGATTATATAGAGTAGAATCATAATACAAAATAAAATTGTTTGAGAAAGAATAGCTAATAATATACAACTAACTATCTCAGTATGTTAGTATATAATCAAGTAGACTGGTGTAGAGCGGATATATATATGTGATAGAAAGAAACGGGTCAAGTAATTATATATATATAATAATATATAATGTAATAAAGTAATATAACCTCATTAATTATATATATATATAGATATATATTATATATATATAATATTTTATAATATTATATATATTATAATATATAAATATATAATATAGTAATATTACTAATATATATATAATAATATATTATATATAATATATATAATATATATATTATTATATATATATATATTAGTATAATATTATTATATATATATATATTATATATATATATTATATATATTAATATATATATATTATATAATGTATAATAGTATTATATTATATTATATAATAATATTAAAGTATATACATAGATTAATACTGTATTAATATAGTCATATAATTTATGCAGACATGCGTCATTGTTATAGTTAGCATGATTAGTGATATTGCCACATTTTATAAAATTAAAAATAATATATATATATCAATATTAATTATTTATATATATATATAATATTTATTAATTATATATATAATAGATATATATATTATATATATATATATATATATATTATTATTATATATTAATTATTATTAATATATATATATATTCAATTATAACATTTAATATATAAAACTGTAAATTATATATATATTAATATTATATAATATTAATATAATTATATATATATTTATAAATAATTATTTATCAAAATATATGTATCATAGACTTAGAATTTTCACAATACTCAATACAACTGCGTAGTGACAAATAGCTAAAGCTAATCCTCTACTTATCCCATGGGGATTTATAGTGCATCCCTCGATAAATCCAGGTGTAGGACGGTCATATGTGAAATTGTTATATATTATACCTATAATTATACACAAAGATATTCCTCGCACTCTCGCGCTTTTGTGCAGATTCGTTGATATCCTTGTGGCTAATTATAAATTTAATATATATATATATAATTAATATATATTATATATATATATTATAATATAATTATTATATTATAATTATATATAATATTATATATTTAGTATTATATATATAATATATATATATTATAGTATTATTAATATATTTATTATATTACTATATAGTATAATATTAATATACTATATATTATATTATTATATATATTAATAATATATATATATTATATAAATATATATAATATATATTTATTAATATATATAATTATATAATTTAATATATATAATATATATATATATTATTTATTATATATATATATAATATTATATATAATAATTAATAATATATAATATATAAATATTATATATTAGTTATTATCCTATATAGGTATATATATATATTAATATATATTATATATATATTATAATTTATATATTAATAATATATATGATATATATTTATATTATATAAATATATATAAATATATAATTACTCAATGGATAGATATATCTTTAGATCACTTAAGTTATATTATTTAATGACTTTGACGAAACTGTATAGAAATCTTTATTTCCCCTGCTTATACGACCTATGTATGTATACAAGATTAAGAAAATAATTGTGTAACGGGGAGCAATGTAGCTTTATTATATTTAATATATATTAATTATATATTAGATATAATTCATATATATATATATTAATATATATATATATATAATATTATATATTATAATATACAATTATACAATATTGCTTAAATTGTTTTTACTATACCACATAATCTATGAATATAATATAATATATTTTATTATATATATATATAATATATATATAATATATATATAATTATATATTAATAAGTATTAATATATAATATAATATATAATATATTATATAAATTATAATATAATTTATTATTTAAATATAATATTATAATTATATATTATATTATAATATATTATTATTATATATATTATATATATATATATATATAACTTCACTTAGAAGAGAAATGTTGGCATTATCTTGTGCCGAAAATTAAACTGTTTTATTTTTGGTGTGAATAAAACTATACGGATTTTATTTTTCATTTTATAAAAGTTACAAGTATATATTTATGATTTTATTTTCTAATATAGTAGTACTATTGAATATAATATTATAATAAGTGAATATATAAATATAATAACTAATAGTAAAGTAAATTATCAAAGCTATAAAAATGTATAGTATATTAATAAACTAACTGTATATATATGAGTATTATCTAGGGTAAATATATATATATAAAGTAACACTATATATATAAATTCTACCTTACTATCTACGAAATCAATTTTCTATATAATTTTCTACTATATTAGTTATCTATCTTATTATCTACCACATTAATTATATATCTAGCAAACTGACTATCTACCTCCTTGCTATCTACTTTATCTTGCTTGCCGTCTACCGCCCTTATTTATTTATTTGCCTATCTTGCTAACAATAATATAAATATAAATATTAACATAAAAATAAATATAAATATAAATATGAATATGAATAAAAATAATTTTACGCTAGAGTTTATGTGAATGATACTTTCTGGAAAAAGATGGATTGAGTTTTATTCTTTTTTTTTTTTAAATTTCCTTTTACTATATTTCATCATCTTTGTTTATCATGAAATTTCAATAATTATGTTAATTTAGAAGACGGCACATGAGAGTACTGAAACTAGAACATATTAGCGGAGGCACTATTATTTAATATTATATTCATACTTTAAAAAGCATTTCGCATTCAATGTAGAATAAAAATACCTTATTTAATAAAAACTAGGCAAAAAATAAATTAAAGTAGAAATAGAAATGTAAGCTCACTTAACATATCAAGCGTCTTTGCGCCATGAAGCACCACGGTAGCAGACTGCAGCCGCATGAGTTGCCGCTCATTTTTGGTTCTTAGCGGACGGTGATTAACCGTGCCGATGCGGTTACGGACAGTGCGTCTGCAGGTGGCTGCCCAACAGCCATACCGCTAGCGGTAGAAGTCTTGCAGGCTTTGTGGTATTGAAATAAAATGGCTCCTTCCTGGCACATGTGTGCTGCAAACTACTAATCTCTCAGCGTAGAGATATGTTGCACATTTTTTTTTAACAATAACAGGCACTGCTGAGGTGCGAGGAAGATAAGGAACATAAGATTAATTGAAAAAGAAGAAGAAAGAAACGGCGATGGTACGACAATAAAGACGTTGGGGTACGGGTGCGATGCCGGGCGTAGGTGAACACAGATTTCCAAGATCAACTAGTTACTCAGCCAAGCCGGATCGCCGAAAAACGCGTAATTTTAGAAGATAAATCTCTCTCCATCTTATCTCTTCTCTCCTTACTCTCTCTCTCTCTCCTTATCTTTCCTTCTCTATATATCTTCTCTCTCTGCGTCTCTCTCTCTCTCTCTCTCTCTCTCTATCTTCTATAATATACTACTAAATATTATATACTATATTTATTCTATATTTTAATATACCAATTAATTATATTATTATACGTATAAATGATATTTCTTTTACTTTGGTTAACTAAAATTATTTCATTATTCGTAATTCGTGAATAATATATATATATACTATATATAACATATTATTTACAGTTGACACCACCACTCACGGTCACCGAGCCCTATACTTCAGTGGAGGGGGCGTTGTCATGCAAACAAATTTCATCGCTATGCGCAAAATATCACGCAATATGAGCATCAGACGCAACAACGCTTAGCCGGTGAGGGCTTAATAATGTCAAGTCAATGATAACACAGAAGATGGAGAAGATGAATGCCACAAGAACAAATCGGTGCAGAAAGAAGAAATAAGCATTCACAGCTTCTCGCTAACTAGCCTGATCGTTTTGTCAACAACAATATCTACACATAGCGTCGTGCGCAACCAGCCACCCGACTTGAGTGCTAGCGAAGGCGTACGTACACGGTGGTGTTACGCGAAGGTGGTAAGTCTCCGTCGGATGCACCTGCCGTACAACTAAACGGATACCTACTAGATGAAAGAATAAAGACACCGAACATCGGCCCCGCAAAGATTAGAGACAGGTTAGTGAACTGCAAAGCTACGAAACTAGTATAAGCCTTGCTTTTGACTCGCACACATGTTCACAAAGCCGAGGTGCCAAACCTCAGGACCCCCCCTCAAATTATTGAGAACAGTATCAATCTTGACCAAGGGCGACTGTGAGACTGCCCTTCATTATCAGCTTGACCTGCTACTCCGGAGTAACGAGAAGCACGACAAAAGGTTCACCGCAGTCTTAAAATCACGAACTGCCCAGTTCCTTTGAGTGCCCTAGCGCAGTTGTGAGCTTTACCACACCGCGTGTTGAGGTTCCAAGATTATTTTTGTGTTTACTGTTAAGTGGCAAGGATTGTTTTATTAGCACACACGGCGGAGTCACTCTCAGTTAGGCGAGAGAACTCAGCTCGAACTTCGCATAAAGATGATTTCATACCGAGAGTTTAGAAGCGCGCTTGATCTGAGGGTGAGCAGTGCTCGATGAGGTTGTGGCTATCTCTTAAAGAAATCTATGATCATCGACAAGGTTTAGACGACCAAATCGCCGAATATTCTCTATCCAGTGAATCAATACGCTCAGCGAGATGACGAATACGAAAGATTTAAGACGGAGCCAATCTCATAAAAGCTAAAAGAGTCGAGAGCTCCAGAAATTGAAATGAGTAATTGCAATCCCACGAAAATGCATCAATCCGTCTACTCTCCCAGTTCAATCCAGAGCATTTCATGATGGGTGCAGACTAGAGTAGAAGTGACAGTGAGCAAAGATCATCTATGAACAGTAAGCAATAAAGTAGAGAGAAGACAGAACCGGAGGAACACCCCTATTAGACTAGCGACCAAACAAGGCAATGGAATACATCACTTGCAAGTCCATCAACCTACAGCACAATACTTGAGCGACTTGGAAAGAAGGAAGGTAGACAAAAAGTAACGAGCAGAAGCAGAAGCCGCAGCGCAAAACCATCACGCCGCAATCAGTACTGTCTTCTGCGTCATCCGAGAAGCCAAGTGTATACGCCATGCCTACACCGTATCAGATGCAATTATGGACTAATATGTCTAAGACTTGACAGGACGCAAGACCTCATCCCGTTGTTCCTAAGAGCCCCGAAAAAACCCATAAATCAGTTAAATTAGGAAAGACTGCACCATTATATAATTGCCAGAGACCTCGGATGCCTGTGCTAACGCCATAACTGGCGAATCGGCACGCCACAGAGATGAGAGATTTCCAGACTATGTTCTAAGAACGTGTAAGAGTTAACGAAGCGATTTATCAAAGATTTTAGTATAATACAATTGAGGAGCTAACCGTAGGCACCGACAGAGTACATAGGAAGGTCACTCAGAGCGGCTTTCCTTTTTTTCCGAGAAAACAGGCTTACTGGACAGTTGAAGTGTTCGCCCTATCACTGAGGGAAATGTTTATATTGAGACACATCAGAGTCAATTATAGACTTGAACGATGAAGGTGCCAGCTCAGGACGCACACTCCCTTCAACAATCGGAGAGGAATGCCATCCGGGCCACTCCGCTTGCCTCAACGTGCACAGGATCTCAGAGCCATGCACGGCCGATTCAAATGTTACCTATCACAGGCAAAGCGATAAGGAACACCTGCACTAGGAGGAAGGAGAGGAAGACGGCATTCGCCAGATCGCAGTGCCCTAGGGTGAAGTCTATTTAGAGCGAAAAGCGAGAGTGGCCGCGAATGAGATATGCCTTCTCAGTTTGAGACGTTACACAGCACAGAGACCATCAGTGATCGATACGTGGATGGTAAAGGACAGCATTTACAGAAGTGTATACTGGTATCATACTAATAACCCCTCACATAACTACTACTCAAATATACACTAGCTAATGCATAATAATCAACCTAGCTATTACTACTATTAGTAATCTCATATTACTACTATCTACGCTAATAATGATACATGATATACTATCCTAACTAGTTAATATTATATATCCTACATATACATTAATATACTATACTAGCTATATGGCCAACTACACAGCATCTAGGGGTACATTATCGATATATCTCGAAAACACCACTTACAGAATCCAAATGTACCATTTGCCAGACGACCAGCCCGTTAATACAAGCTCATTACATCAAAATGTTTTCAAAATATTAGATATAAAAAGTTGTGTTAAGTTTCAAATATATATAATATATATATATAATATATATATATAATATATAACATCTATATATAATAACTAGAATAGATTATAATATTTATAATTACTTTTACTGATATTACTAAGTATTAGGATGCGGCCGGCATATTCCAGGTCAACTATACCGGGCATCGGCCTATCCGCCACCAGGCTTTAGTTTGACTATCCAGGTATCCGCCGGATATCAATTGTGATTCCGCCGGGATACACGGCATATTATCCCTAGTAGGTTCTTCCCTCGTGGGGGAAAATATCAAAATAATTGAAAACTTATAGCGCCGTTATAACGAGCCTATTATGCTAAGCTCATCACTTAGTAATAAATCATCTATCAGTATATATACGTCATAGTATATAATATTACTTACCATATATACATTATACTCAATATATACTATAATTTATACTAAGCTATAACAGATATCATAATATATAATATAGCCATATATTATTTATATTAATTCTTTATCCGATTATATAATATAGCTATACTGGATTATAGATATTCGATTGTTGGACACACCTCAAGTGCATGCAATGGTCATGATTATTTACCTCATCATCTCATGTTACTGTACAATACCATTTTAATTGACAATATTTCGGTCGCATGCGGGAATCACTCTTTCAATAAATTATATCTTAGTAACCTAGCTTAACAAAAGGGCATTTCCTATAAAGAAAAGGAAAAACTTTGATTTTCAAACTTTATCATTCATGCATGTTAAGCCTTTTAAGTTTGTTAATATAACTTATTACAAAAACTTCTAATTAAAATACCGAATCGCAAAGTAAATTACGATCCTTTTCGTGTTGGCCAGAGTACAAAGATCGCCAAATTGACTGGACTATAAAATTTTGCATTCCACTGAAAAATTCCACAATTTTTTTGGTAGTCCTCTAATTTTAGCGATTGGCGGAATTACAATTGCCGAATGATAGAGACATTCCGTAACTGCAATTTCCGCAACATTTTGTCACAATATATTTTCAGCCAATGCAATTACGCAAATATATGTTTGTTAATATGTACGTTACACGCAAGAGAACTTAAAATTGCGACGCCACCTCTGATATATGAATATAATATATATATAGTATATATATATATATTATATATATATATATATTATTATACTATATTTACTACTAATTACTAATTATTATATAGTTATATATCATATTTTAAATACTATATAATAATACAATACAATAAGGGTATCTCACGAGTTATAGTTACCAGCGAGTGTATCACCGTTACGGGAGTTTTAAGTATGAAAATGTGTATTAATATAAGTTCGCATATTAATTCATTAAGGAGATGGGATATGTTAACGTTGGTTGTCTGGCCGTCGCGATATTGAAACCGCGGCACAAACATGCGAATAATCGAATGGATGATAATATTTTTTATCGGCTCGGTGACTGCACATAAACAAGCTGAATAGGTGGCTCTTCCTCTCGACATTATTTTATACGGCTGTTCGTTTCCAACGCAATGTACCCATAAACAACTAACGTCGATCGTTAGACATCATGTGCCTACCAAAGCCGAAACGTGTCATATGAAATAATTAGGGTAAATACAATAGGCATATCCGATAGTATTTAAAAATATACGATAAGCTAACAAAGGATTAAATTAAAATACTTAAAGGCACATACCCTTCAGATTACATTGATATTTACTATGTAGCCTAATAAATCACGGCCAGTGAATGTGATACAAACAACTAACAGTACCATACTATGCGAGATTAATGTCATAAACTAATGATTCGCGTATAAAGTGTAAGTGAACGTGATAACTTCCAGAGTAGGTTTGTTAGTCATAGCGCATACATATTGGAACATGAACATTACCACGAAGTGACCCATTATACGCAGGGACGAAAAGAAGTGACATGTTGGAGGTGTCATAACGACCAAAAACAGAATGCTCGCAGAGCTGCTGAAGAATATGGACAACGTTATCCACATCGACAACCGCCGAGTCACATGGAATTCCAGTGAGTTACAGACGGTTCAAGGTTACAAGTCGGATAGTTCAACCCCTTATTATCCAACGGAGGGGGGTCGTGTTCGTACAGTCGACGTCGAACTGGACGTTCTTCTATACACCCATGAAAATGACGTCCTCATTAGGCAGAGCCTAGTTCGGTCTCGGAATATCGAAGAACCAATACGACCAGATTCGGTTGCAAGTAACAACATGTAACTCGCATCATAGGCATATACATTGTGACATGGTCTGTGCATCGTGGAGATTAAAAAAGGCGGCTGGGGCGATTCCTGAAGCTGTCCAGTTTGATTGCCTGTATTAGATGGATGTAACCGAGACTCTATTGAAATTCTTATGGACCGAATGAATCTCGCCTTAGACCGAATAACGAGTCATGTGATAACAGGTGAACTTCAGACGATTGGGCGGAACAAGACCCCCGTCTAACATTCACTCCAGCCATCACCAGGTCTCATAACTCGCCGAGTAACGTTGGATTGTGGTGATTAACTCAATAGATTGATTATCGGGCCTTAGATTCTTGAGGAAAATTGACCAGACAGCAGACTCCATTCCTGCAGACCCTTCTTGTGACCTCATGAGGATATTACCTTTAAAGAACCACACGAAGATTAATTACTAACATGGATCGGGTGCACCAGCACATAAATTGCCAGCTAGTAGTGACGAGACCTACCTCGGACAGACCTTGTCCGGAAGTGATAGATAGATGGAGCCATTCTCCTATTGGGTGCGCGTTCCACCACGAGCTTAAAGCCACTGCGACTACTTTCTGTGGGCGGTATCTCAAACATTACCGTGGTACGAGGTTAATGACCCTGTAACCTTCGCGCCAGATGACTATTTCGCCGTCGAAATAACCCAACGCCACTGTAGCGCGGCGCAATCAACACGCCGTCCGACTGCTCGATTGGACATGGCAAGTAGAACCAATGGCGCCACGAGTGCTGATGGCATGGTAAATTCGCCCGTCGGAGGGATGGCAGTCATGTCGGATCAGAACATATCATTTCGTAAACAGCTAACTCGTTATGTACCAAGTTGTAAACGACCATCTGGCGTTCTTCCGTCTTCTCTCTGCATGCTTGTGCGATGACTTACGTATAGGTGTAAAATTGTATGATATGTTAACAACGGTATTAACCATTACAATGCTATCGAAATTCTATATGCGCTCATCGTCTTGCATACCACATTGTTTTCTTCACCTTTTCACATTCTCGTTTAATTAAACTTAAATTGATCATTGAGTACCTGTATTGCGGTTAACAATATGAGGTGTTAATGGAAGCATCGCGCCGTTGGAAAACGAAGAACTGTATCAAGAAGATGCTCTGATAGAGAGGTCCCACCTCTATTTATTAGTTGTGCCACTTTCACACGCAAGTCCTATAAAAAGCGAGATAGTATTTCATCCCATATTCGGTACTATTTGTCGCTAAAGTTGTTGTAGCCCCGTTTTTCCGGTATGCAGCGTGCGCCTCAGGACACCAACGTACACAATTATCCCATCCCCTTAATGAATTAAATAATTCAGAATTTTCAGTATTGCTCTACATCCCTTTTATACCGCTTAACATATCCCCGTACGTTGAGCTTACGCACCCGACCATGTACACATAAACTGCGGTTGTGACACACTGTATAGCATTAAGTCAGATACCTATATATGAAAATACTAATATATGATATATAATATCTAATAATAATATACACTAATATACAATACTCATACTACTAAATTATAGTTAGAATATACTAACCACTATAATATTATTATATATAATACTACTATACTATTATATAGTATACTTCTGAAGCTAATATGATATAGCGAAGAGATTTTATTACCTAACAACTTGCAGCCAATATGTTTATATCAAGCCCCTCTATAATTATAATCACCTATATAATCGTATACCTACTGAACGGCCGAGCTTATATATCGGTCAGCCCTTACCATACTATATATCCTTTAGTTATTAATTCTATCAACTGATAGTAGAGCTAGCGTATATACTACTGTGGATATTACACTTATAAATTCATAACTAGTGTACCTAGTCCTAATAGCGTTATTACCTGCATGGCGTCAAAGGCTTATAAGCACGAGAGACCTCCACATATTTTCTGAAGTCCAAAATCAATCATTCTTGTATATAATAATATTAAATCTATAATATATAATTCATAAATAATAATAGATACTATATTAATAAGAATAATATGAATTATAATAATATATAATAATATACGTATATAATGCAGTAATATTAGGACCTAGTATTACATATCGCAATATATTGATTTTTAGACTTCTATAATTTTTTACAGAACAGTACTGTGGTCCTGTGTTATACCTCTATACCATAAACTGCATATAACTATATAAGACTGGCCGGATATCCGACCTCCAGCCGGATCTTTCTTAACTTCCAAGCCGGTATCCAGGTATCCGGCTATCCGCTAATTCACTATCCGGCCCCTCACATCTAATATTATATATATATGGTGAAACAAAAGAAGTACCCGCATTGATATTTTCTTGAATATAAACTTAGATACATAGAAACTAGGATAAACCACAGATAATCAGAGTATCAAATTTTGTAGAAAATGAAAAAAAATTTTCTTTTTTTAAAATTTTTTTATGTATATTCTCCAAACTACGATAGGTACAAGACAAACTATCACATAATTTAGATCCAGCGTAATGACTTATGTATGAAAAGAAATATGTTTTTTTTAACAAGAATACCCCGAGGTAATCCGCAAAGATAAAAAGAGATCGGGTCTCTGCGGCGCTCCTGGGGACGAGGATGGACTATTTCCCCCCTCCGGGGAGGGTCTCCGGAACCCCGCTCTTTGGTATTTGGGGTGTCACAGGGGGTTCCTCCGCCCTCCCCTACGGTTTTGTATGGAAACGTCCCCCACTATATTATAATCGTATGCTCGAATTCGTTGAAAATATAATATAAGGTTGATGATAAAATTAATGGTTTAGTTTTCTCGTTTGTCATAAAAGTATTCTAAACAGCAGAATGATATGTTCAAAAAAATAATCTTTTTTTTCATTTCCATACAAAAATTACCTACGCCTGTGTTCCATATATTGTTATCACGTTTCTCTTCTACCTATCTTAGTTTTCGAGATTATACATGGGTAACTTCTTTAGTATTGGCCTTTATATCTTAGTTTTAGAGATTATACCATGCGGGTACTTTACTTAGTTTTACATACAGTATATATATAGTATATATATGTATATATAATAATAATATATATATTATAATAATATATTATTTATTAATATAATTATAAATATATATATATATTACGAAGTTAATATTACACTGACATAGATATATATACCATTCAATAAATAATTAAATGTATATATATATAATATAGTATATTTCCTTAAAAATTATTCGTGGATTAAAAAAGACTATCAATCATGAAGTATATTAGTTTTATTAAGTATCATGTCTTTTATAAATAACTAACATTTGGATTATTTGATGACTTAATCATTGATATTGAGGGTATGTTTTGTTTAATACTTTATTATCTTGTGACCCACCGCGACCCCCCGTAATTAACCGCGCGCGACCCCCCGTGAGAAACGAATGGCTAGATCATGTGGTCTCCAGTGGAGGCGGTACGCGTACCCCGCGGGGGGATACGCAAAGTGGATACGTTGGAGGTACCGAAGTTAGCCCCTCGATCACTTGCGAGTTGATCCGTGCGTGCGAGGTTGCTTCTCCTGCATATCTTTATAATTTAATATAGTATATTATATTTCTAAATACTTATTCTTTGGGAAAGTCACAACTTATAACTATTTCGTGTTAGGGATACGCGATCAAAAAAGTTTTGGAGATCGGCTGGCCTAGATCAGCGCTTAACAATTTTTTTCCTCTCCCGTACCCCTTGATTAGGCTTTCTCAGCCGCATTGTAGTACCCCTATTTCTCATTACATCCATCACGCAAAAAAAAATTTGCATTCTTTGTTAAGTTAGTAATATTCATAGGTTAGCTAAATAATCAAAGACTTAAAATAATGACATTTATAGGCTTTATTTTTGATTTTACATTTTAACATTTATTTAAAAATTTTATATACGAGGTTAACCAATGGTAGCGGGGCAAGTCCTTCCTTTTTTAAGTGTTTCGTCCATCATTAACCAATATACTATTTTTCACGCGGTACCCCAAACGGGCTCTGCGCCCGAGTACCGAGAGTACGGCCGTTACACACAGGTTGGGAACGCTGCCTAGATGAAGAATTGTCAATTCAAAGGCCTAATCTTTTGCTATCGATACATTACTTAGATAGGGAATAGTCCAATCAGCGCCTCAAGCCTGAATTTTAATTGAATTTTAAGTTTTATTAGTATCTAACTATAACATATATAATATACTAGTCATATTATAAATGATAAAAATTTTTGAGCTATTAATTGCTATGATTATATAATAACTATATATATATATATATAATATTATACCTATATATATTATAATTATATATATATATACTCATATATATATAATATATAATATGGCTCTTGTTGATTATCAGCATTCATATTGTATTCTTAAAAACTAATTAATGCTACAGTAAAACGAGAAACATTGCTGAATCCTGGTCCCAAAGTTTGGCCTGAAATGAGAAAAAAAAAAAAATAAGAAAAAAAAAAAACGAAAAAAATATACAAATTTAAAAAAACTACAGTAGCTACAGCGAAATGGAATACATTTTTGAGAATCTGGTAAAATTCGACATAAGAAAAACTGTAAAAAACATTATAATAAAGAATTTGTTAATATCTGGTAGAAGTTACGCTTAGGCAAATTAGAACCTTTTATATGGTTTCTCGGGTAAAATAAATAAATAGACTTTCTATTGAATTGCTTGATACGGACACTAGGGCTCGAGTCCGACGGAACAATAGGGGGCGTTTTCCATACCCGTATGGGAGGGCGAAGGAAACCCCGCGACACCCCAAATACCAAAAGAGCGGGGGTTCCGGAGACCCCCCGGAGGGGGGAATTAGGTCTACCCCGTAAGTTTCCGCGGAGGCCGAGAGACCCACAACATCCTGCCTCGGTGCGGCATCATACCCTTGGTGATTTAATTCTATTAGTAAAAAGAACAAAAGAACAAAAATTTAATAAAACAAGATCTTATTTATCTTAACTGAAGAAGAACCACGAATAAAAGTGTCCTAAATAATACTTGTGTTCAGAATTAATTTCGATTATTAACAAATAATTTTTTTTTGTTTGTTTTTTTTTTTACACTTGTATCCGTTAATTGTTGAAATTTTAGCAGATTCCAACAAATGATCACTGCCATTCGCTCGTAGCTATTTGTAGTTTTTGGATATAATTTATTTTTATTTTTTTTTTTTTTTTTCCTTTTTTTTTTCTATTCATCATTTCAGGGCAAACTTTGGACCAGAAGATTCCAGCTAATGTATGTCGTATATTACTTAGCATTATGTGTTTAGAGTACATTATGACGGCATTATACAGACGCTGACATATATTTATAATAACTTATTAATATACTATATATAATATATATAATATATATAAATATACTATATGATATATATTACTATATTCTATATTAATAATATATATATATCTCATTATCTATATATATAGTACTATATATTGGTTCAGCCTACAGAAGTAAGCCAAATTCCTATCTCAAAAACTAACAACAGCACCGGCGAATAGAAATTACATTGGTGGCAATTGCTGGTCAAATTGTAAGTGCAGAAAATGTAAAAAAAATATAAAAACAAAGAAAAAAAAAAAGAAAAAAAAAACTTATACTCCAAAAATATACAATAGCTACCAGCGAAGAAAATAACATTTTGCGAATCCTCGTAGGAAAATTTTACATAAGGAAAAGTGCTAAAAAAACATAAAAAAAAAAAAATAAAAATTTTGTTTAATAATATTAGTGATATTGTATTCAAGGCCTAATTAGAGACCTTTTATTGGTTACTCCGTTAAAATAAATAGACTTCTATTAAATTTGCTTTTTTTTTTTTACTAAAGAATACCCAAGGGATAGCATATACCGCAGATGGCAGAAGTCAGGGTTCTCATCGGCCTTACCAGGGAACTACGGCGGTAGATCTAATCCCCCCACCCTCGGGTCGAGGTCTCCACGGAACCCCACTCTTTTTGGATTGTTGAGTGCGCCTGGGGCGTTCCTCCCGCCCCCTCCCCTTACGGGGTATAGAATATCGACGTCCCCCCGTGTTTCCCCGTTTCGCTCGAGTCCCCTAAAATTTAGCGCGTGTTAATACTTACAAACATACATATACACATATCCTATGTCACAGCACCCCCCCAAAAAGAAAAAATAGCAATTTTTATGTTATTTATTTTTGTCATTTATTTTTTATTACCAATTTTCCTAACCAGATCTTACCAAGGACTTGCCAAAAAAGTGATATTAATCACTTTGCCTGTAGCTGTGTGTTTCAGATATGATTTATTTTTCTTTTTGGTTTTTTTTTTTATTTTTTTTTTTTTTTTTTACAGATTTCCTCCAGTTAAAATTTCAAGCCCAGGAATTCCAGCAATATCCCTTTCCCGTAGTGGCTTATCTTTGTAAAGGGTTTTTTCGTTTTGAGGATCGATGGATTCTGTGGCTTTCTTAAGGATCGAGACATCTATATCTATATATATTATATTCATATATATATATTTCATATATACTAATATATATATATATATTACTATATAATTTATACTATTAATATATATATAATCATATATTTATTACATATACTATATTAATATAAAATATACTATATAATTATATATATTATTATAAATACTATAATATATATCTAATATATAATAATATAAGCTATAATAACTTATCATAATATAGTATATATATTATACTATTATTATATATATTATAAATATATAACTATATATTATATTAATATATATATATAATTATATTTATACTATACTTATATAATATAATATATAATGAATTCACAGATGTCTATAAAAAAATCTCTATTTCTTAAAAATCAATCACGGTTTATGATATTCCTGTTAAGCAACGCTGCGTGCCAAATATGAGTTAATAAAAATTGCAAAAATTTACCGATATTTTTATAAAGCTAGGCATTACATATTCGTTAATTTTACGACCTCGCAGGACCTGCTTTCAACAGCTCAACTAAACACTTATTAAATTTCAGGATCCGCAAAAAAAAATGTTTCTTCTCTTTTCTTTAATATATCATCATAAAACTTTTATACTTAGTGTTATTATTTTATTATTTATATTAATAATGAAAATTAAATAATTAGTGATTCTAGTATCATTAAAGTTGACTGAAGCCATAAATGTCTTGATATACTATTAAATAATTTCAGGAGGGGTTCGACCCTCTTAACCACCGGTGATGGTACAGTATCTGTACAAATATATAATTATGATAATATATAATATATATTATATACTATATTATAATTATAATATACGATTAATATATATAATTATATATAATATATATATCTATATATATATCATTATATATAACGTATTAATAGTATAATATAGTCATATATATATAAAATTATATTCGATTACTTTAATGATTCGTAGGAATTTACGTTTACATTAATTCCTATTTAATTCACCGATGGATGACTATTAATATAACTTTTTTTTTACTAAAAACATGGTTATATATATATATTATGTGTTATTTATACATAGAATGTTAATTTGTAAAAAAAAGTTATATAAATATCACAGAGGAATTAACTAGCTACTAGAGAGATATATAATATTATATATATATATATAATATATATATATATAATTAGGTGGTGTGGGAAATAGAAAATACTATATAATTAATATATATATATATACTAGATATAATATATTATATATACTGAATATTATTATCATCATATATAATATATAATATATATATATATATATATAATTCCTTTACTTTACTATAAACATATAATTAAAAATTATATTTGGGGCATACTCGCGTTTAGTTCTCACAATGACCGCAGCGAAATCTCGCTCGCGAGTGGCGCTTCGCATCAGTCGCTAGAAAACACACTGTGTGAAAAATATATGTAAATTTCATTTACGGGGTATTTCTAAAAGAGAGTGGAATCGAATAGGGATAACTTAACTATGTGAAATATTATATAATTATGAATTTCCCATAAACGATTGCCCATAAGGGAAAAAAACCCCATAAACCTATCTTTAAGAACAACTGCCCTCCCCGTAAACTTTAATCTACAGGAACGCCCACAGCACTCACACACACACACACACAAATCACACTACACACACACACACACACGCAACACACACACACACCACAGCAACACAGCAACAACACACACACACACAACACACACACACACCACACACACACCACACACACACACACAACACACACACACACGCACACACACACACAACAACACACAACAACACAACACACAACACACACAACACACACCACACCACACACACACAACACACACAACACACAACACACACACGACACACACACACGCACACACACACACAACAACACACCTACCACACTACACACACACACCACACATCACGCAGCAGATAGATATTCTAGAGAAATTAAATTTTTTTTGACCTGACCTGACCTGACTAAGCAAACTATTGCAATGTTAATTTTCAATTATTAATTTAACTTTAATTTCTTATTTTTAAATCTTCAATCTTTGCCCATAGAAGTGCTCGTTGTAATAACAAGTATAGAAAGATAACTGCGCAACAGTTCGACGGGCAGATGGGTATCATGTTTAAATAAAGTTTGGAAACATACGATTATAATATATTAAATATATTCGTATTTTTACAATTATAATTAATTAATTTTTTTTTTTATGTTTTGCAAGTGAATTTCTCATGTTTAAGGTAATATTAAAGTTTTATGTAGAAATATACTGCTTGTATTATTTTTGTAGATAAGGGGGGCCACCTAAATCTGGAAACTGGCAACTAATAATCATAATATATATTCATATATAAGTAGTAATAAATAATATTATCATTTATAGTATTATTATATATATTAATATATGTAAATATATAGTAATCCCTGGGCCTTATAAGCGCTCGGCGGGGTGACGGGTGCGCCACTGTTAGGTATTACACTTGCTCCCCACTATTCCCCTAATTACTTTTTGTTTTTTTGTTTTTCTGAAAATCAAGGCCCGTATGGTTAGGTCCTAAGAACACAAAAAACATCATTAATGTATTTCGAATAAGTCATATTTTATTAAAGTTGAAATAAAAGTAAATTAAAGAACTCAGTTTGAAGGGGTGAATCGTGCCATCTGTTGTGGGGTGAATTGGCCATCTTTTTAAATTCTCTCTTTTATGTAAAAACATTAAATTTGATATTTTAAATTATATACATATATATAGAGATCAGTTTAGGTACTCTTAATAATAGATTAGCAGCGTTTCAGAATGTAAACATTTTACTCAAAATAGACATAGAAAATGTTGTGGTGGCCCAATTCACCCATTCGTGGGACAAATTTTGACACTTTTTTGAAGTGTTATATTTTTCAATTTAAATTTCATTTTTATATTTTAATTTCTTATACCCTATATTAAGACATGTTATCTATATTGTCTCTAAATTAGACTATAGTAAACAGAATGTACAATAATAATAGAGCATACCATAAAATAAGAATAACAATGGAGGCCCAATTCACCCCTCATCAATTTTTATGGGGGGGGATGAATCGGGCCAAGTTAGGCCCAGCGATTATCACTATTGCACTCGTTTGAACAAAAATTTAGTGCCAGTTTGAAAGCTATACAAACTCACACTAGACTATACACTGAAAATATATAATAAAATCTTGTCCAAACTTTTCCATTTATAAGAAGTTAAAAAAACCTCGCCATTTTTCAAATGTGAAATTTATATATGTGTTAAAGCTTTGCTCACATTGCATATTCGTATTGTCGCATAATCCAAAAACCTCTCTAGAATAAAGACTAATCAAAATACAAAACTATGTAGTACTACCCGATGAGAATTTTTTATAAATAAAAAAAAAATTTTTTTATTTAGTCACCCCGCACGACGCATAAAACAGATGAACCGAGAATATTGGCTTAAATTCCAGCTATCCGATATACCGGCCGGATCCCGGTTAAACTTCCGCCGATATCCGGTATCCGGCAATTCACTATCCGCCATCCTAATATATCTAAATCATAGTTAATATATACTATATATATAGTATATATATATAATATAATATATATCATATATACTATATATATAAATACTATATATAATATATATATATATATTCTTATATATATTATAATAAATATATATTATATATATATATATATTACTACTATTATATATATAATAATATATATATAACTTATATACATATTATGTTATAATATAGATATAATATACTATATAATATATATCTATATTATATTGTAGTTTGTTTTCTGCTAGAAAAAAATGCACTGCGATAATCTTTCGGAGGGGGGCTGCAACCCCCTTCAGCCCCCCCATGCTGCCGCCCATGATTCAGTTCATATGCTGCATATTGCAGTGGCTCTTTCATAATCTCCTCGGATTTTACAATTACCCAGAAGATGTTAACGATTCTGTATTGTGAACACATTCAACTGAACTCAATAACGGCGCCGTCTAATCACGAAGGACTGGCTTACTGACGATAAGATATTTCGTTGTTTGAATTTGGGGCCCAATAGTCCAGCCTGACCCAGCTTTGCACGAAACTGCAATGCCAGTTAAGAGTTCTGCAATTCATCAGACTACTCCAATCACCCAAACTCATGACTTACCAATACCTTACCAAGATGTTCCTCTGCACACTATCATATACTCCCTCAATCCATTGCAGATATACTGGTTGGAGCAATGACTGAGAATGGAGGAGGAATTGTGGAGGCCGATGAATGGTCCTCTAGTGGGAACTGGCTAGGACACTTTCCTATCTAATCAGTGTCAGCCATATTCTTAAAGAAAATCAATCTTGAATCTATTGATACCTTTAAAAAAACTGGATTACCCTTTCTCTCGCCCTCCCCAATAATTGTTAACCCTTTTGAAAGATGTTCTTTTCCCCAAAGTGGTGAGACTGTCAGGAAGAACCTATGTCCCTCCCTCCTATTTTTAACTCCTTGGAGCATGAAAATATTGACTCATATGGGTTTATGGTTCACTCTTTTTCCTGTAAATGTGTTGCGGTGTAAAAAATTGTCAGAATTTCTCTGTGTATACTAGATGCTCACACAAATCTATAAGTAGCAATGAGGCCCTACTTCATCCAATCAGTTCAGAATCATTGGAGATCATCACTTCATACCATTCCCATTATGGCCAGGGTAATCTTATTTGGACATGCATCGAATCACTGAATTGACTAAAAGGACTTCCAGATATTACAAATATGATCTAAAACAATAAAACAGCCCATCTAATGGGACATTGACAGCAAAACATGGTTGAAGACCTTCTTTGACAAGTTAGCCTTATTGAAATTTTATTGTCCGTAAGAAGGCATATAGGAGGGCGTGGGGAATGATTGATGTTGTTATCCAATCCAATCTCTCACATTTATCAAAATTAAAGATCAATAGCTTTCGCCGATGGGAGATTGAGTATCTGCCAGTACAAAATTGTGCTTGCCCTCATGCGGATTATGGTGTTCTAGAGATCTTACTTTATAATCCATGTCTGAATTATCTGATGCAGCTAGAAAGAAACTAGGGACTACTTCACCATCCTGCATGATACAGATAGCGGTGATAATAGAGATGCTCATACACGCCCTTTGGAAACCTGAATTTAATTGGTATATATCTAATAAGGCCACGGCTTCCTACGTATTCACTTCTTGTTGATATTCTGATGCAGTCTGTCTCTTTACACCCCACCTTGTTTGATCTACAGTACTTCACCCATTATAATGACAAAGAACTTCCCCTAATTACCTCTTGGTAGTGCCATCTTTCGGGGATTCCGGCTTAAGTTTTACTGTTTCGCGCGCAGAAAAATAAAAAAACGTTTAACATCACGGGCTATTCTCATGATAAGTAGTCAGCCAGAGTCTATCCTAGCTCAAGTCTCATCGGCTCCGAAGACCGCTTAATAATACTACAAATCTAAAACCACACTATGGATCGATGGCCATATATCCATGTGTGTGTGTGATACTCGTCTAAGGTCCGGACGATTCTTACATCCACGGACATATCCGAGAGATTCACTTGCCAAGGAAAACGGGTGGGCCGATCCGATAAACGACAGTCGGGGCCGAGAGACGAGACCCACGCCTGGGTTTCATCTGCGTCAAGAACGACGAACGACATACTTCCGCGTAGAAGCCTTCACTCCCTTTAACAGGACAGTCGGAACGGAAGGGAATGGGTCACAACCCACGTCGTTTTACGAGGAGTCTGCGGTGGATAGCGAGCAATCCACCCGAGTGCTTCAACTCGCGTGAGATCGAAGCGGGAAAAACAGGAGAGGGTGGAAGACAGGTTAATTGTCAGGCTGGTGTACAAACGGGAGCATCAGTCACCGCGGCACGAACACTATCGATTACTATATATCAATCGAACCCAGATGAATAGCCTGTAACGTATGGCGGGACAGTCACACAGTTGAAGCTTCACCAACGAAATTAACGGGAGGTCTAGAAACCCTCTGACTTGTCACCCGCGGCAATTGCGAAGGTTTACTGTGTCGGATGTTCGCCACAATAAATAATATTTTCTTGCATCTCAGCACGCTTAATGTGCTTTTTGTTGCGCGCGCGTCGCGAGGTGTGAATTAGGTCGGTTATGCCATGTTCCGAATGCATGCACTTAGATATTCGAGCGAAAAGGTTTCAGGCGATCACTTTTCATCGCGGTAGTTTGCGATGATAGTTCAGTGGGGAGTCTAGCGAGGCTCAATCTTGTTTGAATGTTGGTCCTGTTAAGACTGTTTGGTGAATGGCAAGTTTCAGGGTTGCTGTATCGTAGGCATAAGGGAAGATGGATGATGAATGATTGGGATATCTTGGGTGCTCCAGAGTCCGGTATGTTCCGAATCGATTGCACGTGTTTGAGTTGAGTGGGGATGGTTGGAATCGGAGAAGACCGGAAATGTCCGGAACCAGGGATTGAAGTCATGATGATAAAGTCATGGCATGGGGTACGGAGTGAGAGAGTTAGAGTCGAGCTCGGAGCCGCAAATTGAGTCGATGAAAAACGGAATCGAGGATATCAGAGTGGGAAAGACTGGAAGCTTTGACCAGATCGAATCGGACAGCACGAGCCTTTAACTCAGTACATCTGGAAAGAGCAGATAAGCACTGTGTGGAAGGTGAGAAAATCGGTAGGTCAGCGGAAAACACCGCGTTTGTTATCGGAGTCGGGGAAGAATCGGGCATTTACCTGGCAGTTAAGCTATTGGCAGTCAGTGAATCGGAGTCGGAACAGTCAGACGCCATTTTTGGAGTCTGGTAGTCGAAAGTCGAATGATGGAACATTTAGGGCGGTGGTTCCGAGGTGGTGAACTCAGTGATGTGAGTCATATGTCCTGGTTCTGATCATTCGGTCTCATTTATTCTCATTGCACATTGTGCTTTATGACATCTTATTGTGTTAATTGGTTAGTTTTACATTGGTATATTCTTGTTTTATTGCGCTGAGAGTCTCTCGTGCCGTGTATGCTTAAGTATATTGGTGTTGTGTTTATAGTGTTGTCCTTCCAAGGTCTTTTTTTTTTTTTTTTTTTGCGCGTTTTGATTTATGGTAATGTTTTTTTTACTGTTTTTTTTTTCCGGTGAGTGTTCATCGCTACTAGCTTTGCTTCTTCCGACGTGTTAGGCGTCCCTTGACCCCTTAAGTCAATGCTTATGGTTTGCTGAAATTAGTATGCTGATGCTATATATGTTTTTCAATGAAGTGCTGTTTTTTTTTTGCAAAAGGGCAGGTTTTCATTTCAAAAGAGTTACTATGTGGCAATCCACACCAGAACCTTTCGCAACTGCGCAGATAGCTAGGACGAGGGTTTCCTAATCCTCCGTTAATTCTTGGTGAGCATCCACTTGTTAATCTCTCTCTTGGTC